>SJYO01016727.1:1801137-2000000 GCA_006410555.1 Capra ibex
GAATGAGGAACCTTCCTTTCAATACTGGTTGGATCTATCGTATAAGTTTTCGTCTCTGTAATGAAACGGCTGATTCCAGGCAGATCAGTTCCGATACCAAAAAGGACACCAGTATATACCTACACTCTCAACCTGACACTTCTTCCGACTCACGGCTTCTTAACTACGAAAACTTGACACCACAACCTCTTCTGAGAACTCTCAGGGAACCTGACGTTCCTCTAGGTTGGTCAGGTAAGACTTCCTCTAGTCGGGACCCTAAAGAAACCTTCCTGACTACGGCTTCGACTTTGAGGTCATGAAACCGGTGGAGTACGTTTCTCAACTGAGTAACCTCTTCTGAGACTACGACCCCCCCTAACCCCCGTCCTCCTCTTCCCCTGCTGTCTCCTACTCTACCAACCTACCGTAGTGCCTGAGCTACCTGCACTCAGACTCACTTGAGGCCCTCAACCACTACCTGTCCCTCCGGACCGCACGACGCTAAGTACCCCAACGTTTCTCAGCCTGTGCTGACTCGCTGACTTGACTTGACTTGACTACTGAGTGAAACACGGTCACAATAGTATTTTACGTACGACACCCACTCCCAGGACCACGGGGAGAGACTCAAAATTCTGTAAAGGAGAGAGATTAATCGTCGGACGATCATCTATGTATTGAAGGACGATTTCTGATCGTCCCCCGTGAGAAAGACAGGGGAAGACTACAGATACAGTCTTCGAAAGAGATAGAGAAAATATGAAATTATTTTGAAATAATGTGTTTTCAAGACTCGCTAGTTCAGAGTAGTGACCGGGGTCTAACTTAAGGAGAGTAGACCTTCGGTTCTTAGGACCGCAGAAAGTACCGAGTCGGTGTTGGAAAGTTACACTGCACTACACTCCTCTGACCGTGACGTAGAGACATCAGAAAGAACGGATTTGGGTATAGGAGACGGATTGGGACTCTCTTTGTAACCGGTTCAGGGAGGACTCCCTGTCAGATGCTTTGCGTACTGGTCCTTAGGTATTGTGACTCTTCAGTAGTTTTTGTTCGTTTGACTCTTTGGTAGTGTCGGTTCTCCTCGGGTTTCTCTGTACTGTTGATTTGTGCTACATTATGGGACCTACTCTAGAGCCTTGTCTTGTTCCTGTAATCCATCTTTGATTCCCTTAGACTTTCAGAATTATTTCATATAGTAAAACACCTACCATTATATAGTATAGCTAAATGATTAACCCTGTTTACATGGCATGTTGCATGGTACGATTATTGTCCCTTGTAACTCACCCCTCATATACCTTTCTGACACGGTAGAAGTATTGAAAAAAAATTTTAGACTTCCATAAGATTTTATATTTCCAATAAAAAATTAATTATGTTATTGAAATGTTTATTACAAAAAAAGATAAACGTTTTCACTTCCCTTTTCAGGGAAGGTAACATTACAAATTACATGTTCTGTAATTAGTAACATTAATGTAAGTAAATAGATCTCTTTATTCATTTACGGAGTATTATTACACGTCCCCTCCTTTTCAACTTTCTTAAATAAAGAATCCCCGTTATTAGCTTTTTTATTTAATCTCTCTCAACTGTTGTCTTTTTACTCGAGACCCATAATTGTCAAACCAAATACCCGGGTAGACTACCAGTTGTCCCTTCGATTCTCGACTTAAACGAGGACGTGAATTAACACAGTAAATCTCCTGTAGACTCATCGTGGTCTCTTTGAACAGTCTCCTCTAGTCAAAGTCATGAAAATCACAATAAAAACTTTCAAAGAAAATATAAATACGTTAAATAAAACAGAAACTAATGTGACAGTGTTAAGGATGTGTCTAATTTTTACGTAAAAATAATTTTAATACAATTCAAGTTTCGAACGAAATAGGATTCAAACACGGTTATCAACTACCCGTTTTGTAGACACCGTCTCTGTCAAGAGTGGTTTATAAGGTACGCAAGTTGAAGTAAAGAGTCTTAGGGAACATTAACCCAACCCCGGTACACTGACCAAAATCAGTTACTAACAATTCTACTTCACTACAGTCAGTGCAGACCCGTCTGTCAATTCTGAGGTCGAGAGATTGGGAGGTAGAGAGATAAGGGGACAGTAACATTATAGTCTTCGGCATAAAGGTTCCGACAACCATATTCTACCATATCGTAGGTAATGGACGTACCGTTGGGTGAGGTCATAAGAACGGACCTCTTAGGGGTATCTGCCTCCCCGGACCGTCCGGTACCCAACGTTTCTCAGTCTATTCTGACTTCGTGTCGAAGGTAATCGGATCCAAGACTCAATAACACATCTCGTCTAGGAGGAGAAGTTTAGGACGGTCGGGTACAACTTCTTCACTATATATAGTGTACGACATAATACGGTATTCTGTGACCTCAGACAGACGACGATATCAACAACAATTGATGGAATCGTGTTGATCATTCCTTTTGACGTACGTAAAATTCTTTAGTAATAATGTAAAATCTGATAAAACAATATCCATCAGTCTTCGATCAAAACTCTAATTATATTCTAAATGAACTGTGGTGGAGTTTAGTGTTACGGAATACTGTTTTTCGTTATAAAGTTTTGTCTTTTCTATCGTTCTTATCTCTAAAACTCATCCCTGTCTATTAAAACATCTTGGGTAAACCCTTCCTTTCAACGAGGACAGTTCCGTGTTTTTTTATGTTGGTAAGTTTTATAACTTTCTTCCCTCTAAAGTCGTTTTTTAATTCCAAAGTAAGGTATCATAAAGTCCTTTCTTATATAGAGTCCATCTCCCCTTCCACTCACCGTGGATGGCAAACCTGAGTAAAAGTCCTTGTCTCCTATTTCCTTTGAATCGGTACAATGACGACCTTCATCCTCTCTACCCACAACATAAAACCCCTGATATTCTACGACATACATTGAAAGTATTTTGTACCGTCATACTCCTCTCTCGTATAAGTCTGAGACGTACATTTCTAAAGTGTCTGATCGAAACCTGATATTACAGTAATCAGTTGTGTCCCTTACCCAGAGTACCTGTATCCAAGGGGTTCTCAATGGATGGTAAGTGATTAGTACTGACTATTTGCACGACAGTCAAAAAAAAAAAGAACATTAATTTGAAGAATTATACTGACTTCACTCTCCCAAACAACGTGGAAAGTAAATAAGGGATTCCCGTACGTATTTGTTTAATGAACTCCCTTAATACTGTCCAAGATAGTTAACAATGTGTATATACTTTAAAAGTTGTTGTAAACTACTATTTAACTTACTATTTACACAACTTAAGTTCCTTCTTGGAAAAGGAAAGTTGAGAGGGAATGAGAAAATAAAACTAAAACAACAACAAGTCAACGATTCGGTGTAAACTGAGAAACACTGTGGTATCTGACGTCGTGTTGTACGATGGGACAGGGAGTGGTAGAGGGTCTCAAACGAATTTGAGTACAGGTGACTCAGTTACTACAGTGGGTTGGTAGAGTAGGAGACAGAAGGGTAGAGGAGGACGGGAGTCAGAAAGGGTCGTAGTTTCAGAAAAGGTTACTCAGCAGAGAAATGTAGTCCACCGATTTGATAACCTCGAAGTCGGAGTCAGGAAGGTTGATTTTAAGTCACCAATTAAAGGAAATCCTAACTGACCAAACAAAAGGAACGACGGGTTCCCTGTGAGTTCTCAGAAGAGGTCGTGGTGTCAAACTTCCGTAGTCAAGAAACCACGAATCGAAAGAAATACCAGGTTGAGAGTGTAGGCATGTACTCATGATCTTTTTTGTATCGAAACTGATGTGTACAGACAGTCGTTTCACTACAGAGACAAAAGTTTATACGACTGACCCCAAACAGTATCGAAAAGGAGGTTCCTCGTTCTCAGAAAGTTAAAGAACCGACGTCAGTGGCAGGTGTCACTAAAACCTCGGGTTCTTTTAATTCAGACAGTGACAAAGGTCAAAAAGGGGTAGATAAACGGTACTTCACTAATTTTTAAGTTTATCTATGGAAGAATTTTTAATCTGACACTCGGAACCCAATCCCGTGACTACCATATAAAGAAAGGTGAGTCGATTACCCATCAGGGTGACGGGGTGATTACTCGGTTTACATAAAACGTCTTTTAATTGTCGAGTGTCTTCTAAATCTAAAGTTAAATGTAGGTGTTCCGTTAAAAGACTGTGTCGACAAAAGGACTGACTCAGGAATTTTTGAAAAGAATATTCAAAAAGTAACGAAACGAAAATCTTAAAGTCGCACCCACAGGTTAAAATTATACGATTAAATCTATTATACGAAAAAAGGTTGAAATCCTTCAAAAAAAAAGAAAAAATTTTTACGTTCATTTCTTTTGTTTCTAGAGACAGGAGTATCATAAATATAAGAATCACCCCCTTCCTCTTATTACCTCCGTCTTTTATTTATGACGATACGTCTTGAAGTCTTTTACTATTCACGATATCTTCTCCCCGTTTGACTCGTCTTATTTCCCTTTTAACCTCATGGTCCACTTCCTTCTCACGTCAACCATTAAAATTCATCTTATTAGGCTCGTCGGAAATAACTCTACTGTAACACAATTAAGGTTCAAGGGTTTCTTCCACTCCCTCAATCGGTACCAGGACTAATACTTTTCCCATCCATTTGTACGAGTATTTTATTCGCCAGTTACTTCTTAACACCATAACTATTTATACATACTTTAAACCTTTTCCAAGGGGGTCTTTTCAACAAAATTTTACTAGAATATTGTAGTCACGTTCCTGTCATCAGGGAAAATGTTACGACGTATTTCTTAGAAGTTGAATAGTCACTTAATAAGATTTCAAACATCCACTCAATCACCAAAACAAAACAAACCAGTGAAAATTTGATACTGGTATTCCGGTGACTAGTGTAGGTAGTCCTTCGGAAGAATTAGAAACCAACAGAACAAAACTGTCCTTACTGTAAATTTTTAGAGAAGTATTTGGATTTTGTTTCCCCCATCGAGACTAAAGATCCTAAGTAAACCTTACGTCGACTACCTCCGAGAGTGACGAGTCTTGACAGAAAGTAAAGGTAGTTTCTCTAGTTCTCAAAGAGGAAGTTTCTCATCTCGGTTGTTCAATAAAGGGGAATGAGGAGGGTCGACAGCCAAAGGATAATATTCGTATAGTTTATTTATGTGTCGAGTCAAATGAGTAGATCAATGATGACCCATCTCTCTATAAGTCTCTGGGTAAAATTTGTTCATTCAACGTCCGTTGTCAGAGGAAACAACTGAGATTTCGGTAAAGTCGTCTAAAAACTTCCAAAAATATTAAGTAAGACCTTCGAGGTGGTATCAATTATAATTACATACGAACCGGAAGAAAGATCGTTTTTCTCTAGGGTAGAGACACGGGTACTGAAACGGAAACGGAAACGGAAACCAAAGTATAAATGTGACCCGTCGAACGACATCGTAGGTCCGGGATTCCGTATTAAGTGTTATAAATACGCCAAAGTGACTTTGTGCAAAGGTCTGTGGTCGTAAAAACCGTCGTTTGACCTTACCTATTTTTCCGGGTTTAGTGAGATTTGTTCGATCGTTATTGATATCCTCTTAGGACTGACGTATAACTGTCATAGAGTGCCTCAAATATTTTCACAAGTGTCAGCACCATGATAAGTAAACCCCTGGAAAGTCGTGACAGTATTCATTTTGACAAAGGAAGGGATTGGTTGAGGGGTGACTCGACTACCCTTTCTTGACAGTGAGACAGTTATTTATAGACTTGAAGATAACCATGTGCGAACTACGATGAAGAAGTGAGAATGAAAGTTCAGTCGACAAAAACAGAGATATAATGCAACGTGATACACCTAGTCATAAGAGAAACTGTCAGTAGTGATATTGTAAATATAGGGACCACCTAGTCTACCATTTGACAGATGGATGTTACGCCCCCTGGGCCCAAACTAAGGACCCAGCCCTTCTAGAGGACCTCTTCCTTTACCGTTGGGTGAGGTCATGAGAACGGACTTTTTAGGGTACCTGTCTCCTCGGACCACCCGATGTCAGGTACCCCAGAGTTTCTCGACCTGTGCTGACTCACTGAAGTGATATTGTAGTGTATACGATTCGATAAAAATTTTTTATGTACACCGAGTTTTAAACTACTATATGAACACTTCTCTAACGTTGTGTCGTCACTCTTCACGACGGAACCCTTTATTCATGGAAAGAATAATTTCATATCTAAATTGTTGTAAAACATAATCCGGTCTCTACGATGTACTACGATTTCGGTGTATAGTGGAACTTGAAAAATTTATACAAAAAGAAGGTGACTGAACAAAAGAGACTTTTTTATTATGAGAACCACCCATGGGAGTACGAATTGAGAAAAAAAAAAAAGAAGAATAGACTGAGAGGAGATTTATACGATAGACAATGAAGTTGTATTTATTTTGAAATTTAGAACAAAGGTAATCAAAGAGGTTTACTAGAGGGAAAGATATCGGGATTCGGGTGCCACTCGGTAACAAAAACTATGTAAAGTGTCGTGATGTGAACGGTTAATAAGTACCATGGTCACACAGATCTTGAGTGTGAACATAAACTTCCCTCGTCTCAAATGTCATATTAATTAAGTGTCGTATTTAACACCTCCGTTCTTATAAAAAGTTACATATAAGAGGTCTAATATAGTACCATAGAGATGTAATATTCAGTAAAGTTTTGGTGTCCTTTTTCTGTTATTATAGTCTGTCGAGATATCTTTATGGAAATAATCTAGATAAAGTTACTAATAGGAATAGTGTGTCGAAGTCAGAATTAGATGTTTAAAACGGGTAGGTGATTCAGATAATAGATGTAAATTCCTCACCCGAATTGAGAAACTTTTTCTTTGTGGAAATATAAGATAGAGGAGATCATGTACATATATAAAGGACCTTCTCACCCACCAGAGTGGTATAAAGAAGAAAGTCCTTATATTTTTGTAATGACCGTACCCTCTCTCGAGTAATCTCATCCTTTACCGGTAAATCACCTACTGTCAGAATGTGGTAGTCGACAGTAAGTGGAAGTCAAAATGTAAGTCTCCGATGACTTCGACACGAAAATACCGTTACTAGCACCACCCCCCACATAGAAAGTTTTACTGTCGGGAGGTGAAAGACTGTATGACGTTAAATAATTTTGTAAAGGATACATTTATAAATTCCTTCACCTTAATGTTTTCATGTTGATTAGACTTTGACATTTTTTTCAAGGATATATTTTCAGGTTTAAGACTGAAGTAACAGTCTCCTGGACTCTCTTTAAAATACTTGTGCCTAGATATATGTCAAATTAATTAATCTGTTTCTCCGGTAATGTGTCTCCACCGAGGTTATGGTGCCACCGGATGAAAACCATTTGGTTTGGGATTGGGACATCTACGGAGTTCCTATACGTTAGTTTCGGGTTCCTGTTGGTTAGTGTTGGTTCGTTGACCAACAATTCGATATCAGTCAGTCATTAAAGGAACGGAAAAGAGACATTTTCACAAAGGAGGTCGAGGACAGTGTCCTCACAAGGATTCGTGGGAACGAAAACACAATGGACTGACTTTAAATGAAAACTGGTTTATTTGAGTATTTTTAAAAATTCTAAGAGGGTACATAGAAATTGTTCTTTGTATGTGTCTGTACATGTGAGTGAATATTTTTGTAGTACACTATGCCGGTAGTAAAGTTAAGTTAAATTATATAGAGGAATAGTTAAGTTAAATTTTACTACCGGTATAGTGTATCCTTTAGTTTCTCTTATACCTTTTGTCAACTTAAGATACAGATGCCTCCAATCTCACACTAATCGATTTTTAGAAAACGATCATAAAGAATTTTGAAGGTGACCATAAACCCTGTCCGAGCAAGAAGTAGGTAGTTGAGTGTCAGTCATTTTGAGAGACCCGTAATTTTATCCTAGGGGATGAAAGGGTTTACAGAGGATCCTCCATGGACTTTTGGAGGTTTCTAGAATTTGTTTGACGTAAAAGAAAATTTTCAGGGCTGGTAAAAGGTACTATAAAAGGGTCTTGTTAAAATCAATCGATGAAATCTTAACAATACCTAGAGATAACGAAACGGACTCCGGGTGGACAGACGAAGAGAGAAAGACGGAAGACCCAAGACATGTAGACAGTGAAGTACAGATCGTGAGGTCGGGAGAGAACGAAACGATTCCTGAGTCATGGACCAATATCGGATTCTCGTTTACTATTTTACTGTCCTAATTGGATCGTGAGTCTAATAAAGAAGTAGAACATGGTGACTCCATAAGTCTTTTTTTATGTATATGTATATCTTTCTCAATTTTAATTGTATCAATCTAAGGTTTCTGGACTTTTGGTCCTCTCGGTTACCATACCAAGGTCAAACTTCCGACCGTCCGAACACCGGGTTTATCTTGACTGCAAAGTTACACTCAGGTACCCGTCCTCTTTCGACCACAGAGTCAATTTTCCGTTTAGTCAGAAAGACAAGATGCGTCCGGAACTTGACTAACATGCTCCGGGGAGTGTCGTCCCTCTCGTTGGATGAGTCGGATTACTAAGTTTACAATTAGAGTGGGTTTTTGTGGGAGAGTCTTTGTGGGTAAACGACAAACTAGTTTATAGATCCGTTGGGTTACAGACCAGATCAATTGATAGTGTGCTGGACACTCTAAAAAACTATTATGGTATCACTATTTTATCAAGTTCTTTTTTAGTTTCCTATCACCATCTTTCATTTCGTTCTTATTTAAACTACTGACAATAAAGGACATACATGAAGTCTTCGATATAGAATTGGTCCTTTCTTCTTTTTAGTAGTATGTCTTATAAGTACACGGTGTACACATAAAAAAAAATCAATCTTTTCTGACAATTTTATTAAGGGAGCGTTTCAGTAATTTTATAATTTTACACAAGTACGTCTTTAAAAATTTACTATTATTATATCATTGTGTTTTCGTAACGATTTCGAGATGTTTAAGGTTTCTAGAACGTATGTAAAAAAACTTGGAATGTTATAATACTATCAACTATTTCATCTAAAGTCTATCTTTATTTTCATGCTTCTTATTATTATTATATCACTACTCCAACTGTAAGACAAATCCTCGTACCAGACCTGTACTCCAACATTACAGTTCCTTTCTTGCAGATTCTTCTACTCTCCACTCCTGGACCGAATGAGAGACTCATAAATAATAATTTAAACCTAGTAGGACCGAGGGAAGCACGACTGGGTGTGAATTTAGATACTGCCTTAACTTTTATTAGTAAAATTAGTACTGTCTTAAGTACATCACCCCTAGGAAATCATCCAAAGAATCATTAAAATACCGATCTGTAGAAAAAGTCTCCGGTGACCTACTTTTAAGACCGGAGAGTCAAGTGATTGAAAGGTTGAATACTCAGAGTCAAAGGGTTTTACGTTTTATTCATCGTCCAGGAGCCTCTGTCCATCCCTTTTACCCTTACACGGGTCTCGAAGGTCGGGTAGGATAATATATTATCCGGGAGTTGTGTGTTAGTTAGGGTTCGCGAGGTAGGGGTGGCTACAACATTAGCTCGTCGTCCGAACAAGTCGTTTCGTCAGGTTACGGCGTCATTACTTGGTCTAACGAACCTATTAACCGTAAGAGGAGTGGTTTACGTTCTAACTATCTAAGTTATATTTAAATACGGCAATGAGTAAGAACATTATCTCTCAAGAGTAATTCCTCTACCTAATTAACCGAATGACTACAAAATCACTCTCGGTCTAAACTTATTCACCTGAGCCGTCAGGACTCTTTTCGTTTAATTGGTGATTATTTCCCTCTTTGCGCGAACGAATCCGACTTCAGAGTCAGTACCCGAGGTTAGTTCCTAGACTAATATTCTAAACAGTGACACTCACCTATAATCACAGACTGTGTGTTTTTACGAGACTCAAAAAGGGTACTGCCAAATGAAGGGTAAGTTCTTGAGTATGGGGACTCTCGATGTAACAGAGGAGGGGGTTTTCTAAAAGTAGTTCCTAGGGATTGGTGAACAGTCCTTTGGACACAGACTATATCTTCGTCCGAAGTGAGAACAAAGGTGTCAATTACTCTGTATAAACCTTGTTTGATTCACTCTCACTTTGTAAGTAGTTTCAAAAAGGGTTTCATAGTGTCCCTAAACGAAATGATCTTTTAAAAAATAGAATTAGAGAGAGAGGAGGGTTCTTTAGTGACAAGTTAAAAAAAGCATAAATTACCTACAAAATAATACTAATTCAAACTTCTTCTTGATATATTTATATGTATATATGTATATGTAAGTGTGGATAAGTATAAAGTAGAAAGAACAGGACAAATTGTGTATGTTCTCACAAACCGGACACGAAAGAGAAAAAGTCTTGACAATTAAAAAGAGAAAGATAATCAGTGAGAGTATTTGAATCTTTGTACATTCAAAAAAAATGGTAGAAACTTTATTACTTGTTGTTTCTGGGGTACAAGATATGGTCGATGTCATGGAAAAGAGAGAACCAGAAATATCGGGATTCCTAACGACGTATGAGTGAGGGGTTAAGGTGAAGAGGAAAGGAGATTCTAAGTACGGTTCCGAAAGAGTGGAGAGGGTGTGGAGACTACAGGAAAGGGAGTTACATGAAGTGTGTTTACTGTCGATGTGGAGATTTAGGTTTCCGACTAAGAGACAGGAATAGAATCAACTGAACATTCATCGTGAACTGTATCGATTAGTGACAGTTTAATAATAAAGTAAACTGAAAGTCCTGTTATCTAAAGACTACAGTAAAGGGTGGAGTTTCCGACGAGTAAGAACCTGAAAAGACGACCATAGTAGATAGTGGAATTGAAAATTTGAAACCTTATTGATTATCCGTAAAATTTAAATAACACGAGATTTTGTTTGAAGGTTAGAAGAAGTCGTTTGGTTAAGTAGTGTTTCAGAAGAAGTAGAGTTATGTTGTTGTTAAGTAAGGAAGGTAATAAAGATAGTATTAGGAACCTCTATAGTCATCAATGAGTTAAATAAAATGTAGGGTGTTGGTTTCTTTGTCGTCAAGACAACGGAGAAGATATTTTATGATACGATACGATTCTATATTTGTATTCACCGTATGAATAAAGTAGAGAATCTTCTTTACCTTATCGGGAGTATCAGTTGTTCCCTCAGGTTTTACATCATGAACCTACGTTAGAGGTTTTACTGTCTTACTAGAGACAAGTAAAGGTTCTGTTTGGTAAGTTATAGTGTCATTAGGTTCAGATACCGGACTGTTCATTACCGACTTCTTCGACTTCAACTTGTCAAGATACTTCTGGATGTTCTGGAAGATCTTGATTGTAGTTTTTTTCTACAGGAAAAGTAGTTTCCCCTGACCTCACGTTTTCATTTTTTAATTCTCTATGGACCTCATTGTCCGTTTAAACCGGAACCTCATGTTTTACTTCGTCCCGTTCCCGATTGTCTCAAAGTGTTCTCTTACGTGAACTGTATCGTTTATGGGAGAAGGTTATTGTGTTTTTTCCTGAGATATATACCTGTAGTGGTCTGCCAGTTATGGTTTTAGTCTGACTAATATAAGAAACATCGGCTTCTACCTCTTCGAATGTCAGTCGTTTTCGTTCTGGTCCTCCACTGAGACCGAGTCTAGTACTTGAAGAATAACCGTTTAAGTCTGAATTTAACTTCTTTCATCCCTTTTGGTGATCTGGTAAGTCCATACTGGATTTAGTTTAGGGAAGACTAATATGTCACCTTCACTGTTTATCTAAGTTCCCTGATCTAGACTATCTCTCTCACGGACTTCTTGATACCTGTCTCCAAACACTGTGACATATCCTCCACCACTAGTTCTAGTAATGGTTTTTTTTTTTTTTTTTCGTTTTTCCGTTGTACCAACAGACTCCCCCGGAATTTTTATCGACTCTTTTCTTCTCTTCGATTTCCGTTCCTCTTTTCCTTTCTATCTGAATAGACTTACATTTCAAGGTTTCTTATCGTTCCTCTCTAATTTTTTTCGGAAGGAGTCACCCTAGTCACGTTTCTTTATCTCCTGTTTTTATCTTGCCCTTTCTGATCTCTAGAGAAGTTCTTTTAATCTCTATGGTTTCCTTGTAAAGTACGTTTCTACCCGTGTTATTTCCTGTCTTTGCCATACCTGGATTGTCTTCGTCTTCTATAATTCTTCTCCACCGTTCTTATGTGTCTTCTTGATATGTTTTTTCTACAAGTACTGGGTCTATTGGTGCTACCACACTAGTGAGTGGATCTCGGTCTGAAGGACCTCAGGCTTCAGTTCACCCGGAATCCTTCGTAGTGATACTCGTTTCAATGACCTACCTTAAGGTCGACACGACAAATTTTAGGATTTTGTACTACGACACTTTCACGACGTGAGTTATACGGTCGTTTAAACCTTTTGAGTCGTTACCGGTGTCCTGACCTTTTCCAGTCAAAAGTAAGGTTAGGGGTTCTTTCCCTTACCGTTTATTACGAGTTTGATGGTGTTTTAATGTGAGTAGAGTGTACGATCGTTCCATTACAAGTTTTAAGAGGGTCGGTCCGAAGTTGTCATGTACTTGGTGTTTGAAGGTCAATAAGTTCGACCTAATCTTTTCCGTCTCCTTGGTCTCTAGTTTAACGTTTGTAGACAACCTTGTAACTTTTTCGTTCTCTCAAGGTCTTTTTGTAGATGAAGACAAAATAACTGGTACGGTTTTCGGAAACAACACCTAGTGTTGTTTGACTTTTTAAGAATTTGTCTACCCTTATGGACTGGTGGACTGGACGGAGGACCCTTTAGACATACGTATAGTTCTTCGTTGTCAATCTTAACCTGTACCTTGTTACCTGACCAATGTTTAACCCTTGTTTCATGTAGTTCCGACATGTAACAGTGGGACGAATAATTGAATGTACGTCTCATATAGTACACTTTACAGTCCGACCTACTTCGTGTTCGACCTTGGTTCTAACGGCCCTCTTAATAGTTATTGGAGTCTATACGTCTACTGTAGAGGGAATACCGTCCTTCGTTTCTCCTTGATTTCTCTGAGAACTACTTTTACTTTCTCCTGTTACTTTTTCGACCGAATTTCTAGTTGTAAGTTTTTTCCTTCTAGTACTGTAGGTCAGGGTAGTAAAGTACCGTTTATCTACGCCTTTGTTACCGTTGTCACTCCCAAATAAAAGAACCTGACGTTTTAGTGACGTCTACCACTGACGTCGGTACTTTAATTTTCTGCGAACGGAGAACCTTCTGTTCAATACTGTTTAGATCTATCGTATAACTTTCGTCTCTGTAATGAAACGGTTGTTTCCAGACAGATCAGTTTCGATACC
Organism: Capra ibex; assembly: GCA_006410555.1. Taxonomy (NCBI): domain Eukaryota; kingdom Metazoa; phylum Chordata; class Mammalia; order Artiodactyla; family Bovidae; genus Capra; species Capra ibex. Next base: position 1,814,452 of record SJYO01016727.1, read on the forward strand.
AAAAAGGTCAGTAGTACTTGCCTACACTCCCAACCTGGTATTTCTTTAGACTCATGACTTCTTGATTACAAAAACTTGACACCACAATCTCTTTTGAGAACTTTCAGGGGACCTGACGTTCGTCTAAGTCGGTCAGTTAGGATTTCCTTTAGTCAGGACTTATAAGTAACCTTCCTGACTACGACTTTGACTTTGAGGTTATAAAACCAGTGGACTACACTTGTCACTGAGAATCCTTTTCTGGAACTACGACCCTTTCGACTACCGTCCTCCTCTTCCCCTGCTGTCTCCTACTCTGCCAACTTACCCGTATGACTGAGTTACCTGTACTCAAACTTGTTTGAAATCCTCTACGACTTCCTGTCCCTTCGGACCACACAACGTCAAGTACCCCAGTGTTTCTCAGTCTGTACTGGATCTCGGCTTATTGTTATTGACGAAAAGACCAGTTCATTCTCCACTAGTTGAATGAATTTTTTGTCCAGGTTTTTAAATCGAAAGTTGACTATGGCAGATAATATAAAAACCTTTGTTTTATTCAGTCTGTATTAGAAATTAAAGAGTGTAGGTATATATAATGTTCCTTCTCCCACGATATATTCCTCTCTTCTTCTTCTTTAGTATAACGAACCGAGTCTCGAAACTATGAACTACTTATAAGGAATTTTTATAAATATATAAATCAAGACGTAAAAAGACTATACATTAGACTGGAAACTCTCTGGAAATATATTTAAATTTCATCTTTGGTACGGTGTTACCAATACGGGACATTTATAAGTCAAATGTGACTCAATATAATTTGTGGGAAAAGATAGGAGTTCGTAGTTCTTACTGACTTTAAGTTCGGTTAATTATCTTTTCTTAAAGGTTTTCACATAAAAAGGTTACTTTAAAATTAGTTAAACGGAAACATACGAAAATAAGACTTTCGTATTACGGTAACACAAATAAAGTACTCCAGGTGAGAGATTTCGATGCTACAGTTATGACTAACGAGATTAATTGTAAACACTAATTAAAACATGAGTGACTTTAACGTAAAGGAAAACTGGTCGTCCGTACGTTCACTGTCGAGATCTGATAAGACAAGATGTGTTCGATTAACCAAACTTCCTTCGGTCTCCTTTTGTTTTCTTGAATTCAAGTCTTCCAAAGACTCTTTAGTCTTCAGATTCCTAATATTTTTCGATCCCGAGATACCCTGAGATTTCTGGTGACTTGGTGGTGTACGTCGTCATACTTGAAACAGTCCTAGAACTTCTGGTGGTCACAGATTTCGTTTATACAATTTATCTTACTTAATAGACAAATCTTACTCCATGACAAAGTTGGAACTTTTTTAAAATTACTGAAATTAACAGAGATAAGTTCTTCTTGACATTGTGTATATATGGTAAGGGGAGATAAGGTACTTAACGGAACCCATAACTTAACTTTTATGGACACCCATGAGTTAATTAAAATTGAATTATTCGTAATTTTAGTGAGACATACCTTGGTTGTCCATTAGTTTTATTATACAAACGAGAGTGTCTGGTACTGACGTAAGATTCGTCGACACCATAAACATCGTTACTTCTACTCTCGTCTCTATGATAAGATTTCTTTATAAGGTTTTATACGTAAACAACACCGACTTAAACGGTAGGGTCGACAAAAGGTATTTCATACTTTAATCCTCTCACCCTTTTCCCGAATTTAACATCTGACTCCCCGAAGATCACCTATATTTCTTATGAAAGGTTTTTAACTCCGATGTATTTATAAGTTTGTTTATAACGTTTTAGTTACAGTAAATCCTTACTATAATACCGTAGAGTTTTCCCATTCTGAAAGGAGACGGACCCCACTACGCCGTACTGAAGAGTCCCAAGTCGATAATGATCCTGTTTCACGGGAAGTTCCAAATAGGTTTCTTAATAATTAAGAATTTCATTACAAATTTGTTGTTTCGTAAATCTTTTACGACTAATATGTTGGTCCCATTTTCTAAATGAAGTATTAATACTTTGTCTCTTCTGCTTTGTCTGGAACCTTATTCCTCCTACTTATAAAAATATAATACTCTTTGAATACATAGTGAAAGAATACTTTTATATCGTATAAACTACACCTTTTGGACTGAGGACCTTTATGATACAACATAGAAAAGTTTTTCAACCTTTGTATTTTGTACATGACATAAACATAATATTTTAGAAACGAAAGAACCTCAAATTATTCTCGAGTAAAGTAAACCCCATCATGATGACTATTGTATTAACGGACAAAAACTCAACCTTTTTTTTTTGGTGAGTTTCTGATAAGTGTATGAAATGAGTGGAACGAAAAGGGTCCCACAAACGAGGTTAGGGACGGGGAGGGCAGAAGGAGGGATGAGGGGGGAGGGGTTTCGTATACCGGTACCTCTGGTAGACCGATATCGGGACTGGGAGCACTGGAGACAGAGGAAGACATACCTTGGTCTTATTCCCTATTTTTGAGTCCCTTGAAAAAAAAATCCCAATATCGGATACACATATACTTCTTTTTCATATGTCTATGACAATCGAAAAGATCCTTGAAATACTTTTATACTTAGTAAGTAGTAAGTAATACATCGTTGTGTCACCTTTTTTTTTTGTTGTCGTCGACACTGTAGACACTTATCAAGAATGACTCTTAATGTTTACCCCAAAAACGAACTGAGACAGTTCGGTTTGATTGTGGTAAAGTCCCTTTCTGATAAAATTCGTCACTCTATGTAACCCGAATGATTGGTCCTCTTTGCAGAAAGGGCTTTTTGCAGATTTCTTTGTGAATTAATTTTTAGTTCATAAAAGAGTCTCATTGTTTCATCCATTTTTGTGTCTGTCAACGGAATGGGTAAAGAAGATAAGATGTTTACAGACAAAGAAAGAGAGTGGACGGAGAGATAAGAAGGAGAAAAAAAAAAAAAAGGAAGACTAAAACCTCGAATTACCCGTACAAACACCATTGACGATTTTAGTTTTGTCACTTTTAAAAACAAGAACATATAAAAGTTAGAGATTTTGGGTTCCGTAAGTGTTTTTTAAAATTATTTTTTGATCATTTTAAACCATAACACACATAGTTCGTTGAGTAACTAACTGACTTAAAAGGTGAAAACTTAGTTAAAAGTATAACTTAGTCGTAGTTCATTCATAACTATATTCCACTTTAGAGAGGAACACCACGCACGTACGATTCAGTGAAGTCAGTACAGGCTGAGACACTAGGATGCCTGACGTCGGGTGGTCCGAGGAGACAGGCACCCTACGAACAGATCCGAGTTTCGTCATGTAGCACACTAATTTATTTGTCCTGACGATTCACGAGAATTTACCGTGTTCAGAAAGGAAAAACGGGTAGTCAGTCCCTATTGCGGAAACTTCATTCGTAGTCGGAACATTCTTCCTATAATTTAGGTTTCATCCCGTCGTTTAAGAGTACTTCCTCTTGAGGATGAGAGGATTTCAGTCTTAAGATCTTCCAGGTTTCGTCTCGACGACCTGAGTCTACCCCACTAATAAGACAAGAGTTCCTCCCTGTAAGTCGGTGAAGGACGAAGGTTTTCGGTGAAGGTCGTGAGTATCGATTAGAACCCCGACGGGAACCACGACATCCGGACTATATGGTTTTAGACAAGAAAACGTGGACTACTCGTTTGTAAACCCCAAAGATTGAACAAGTTTTGGAGAATGTCAAAAGTCTATTCCGGTACAACGGAAAAACCGTGTCAACAACCTCAAATGTAACTAAAGAGAGACTGTTTGTAAAATTCGTTCACTTCCGTTTGTTAAGTTCATCGTTGGAGAACTCAAATAGAAGTTTCCTAAGTAGAGTATAATATAAAGATGATTTTTTTATCCGATAGACCAAAAGTTCCTCATACGTTATTATTCATTTTCACAACTTATATTAGACTTTAATTTTGTCGTCTTGTATTTTACAAAGACGTTATGTTGTTTAAACTTTCTTATTTTATATCTTTTTATATATAGGGTTATCGACTGTAGTTTAAAGAAGAACTCCTATTTCTTCCGAAAGACTATTTAACAAATTTCTTCTTTTAACTATCAAATTTCTGTATTTATCTGTTCTTACTTTCTACTGGTTTGAGAACTCTCATACGTTCTCGTCTCTTCCTTCCAGACACACCCCGTCATAACCTCCTTTTTTACGAATTCTAATCGTGGTCCCAGTGACGATGTCACTTTGAGGAAGAGACGGACATTTGGATATCACTCTTAACCATAACTGTGTCTCCAGAGACACTTACTACAAACGCACTCTTAGATCCCCTTTTCAGTTGTGATAGACCCTTGATCCTTTCGACCTCCTCCTACGATGTAGGACCTTCGTAATTTTTTCTTCGGTCTCGTACCTCAATACGTACGTGGAAATCCTTTCTACATTCTTTAGAGAAGGAAATTTTCAAGATCCTTATTAATCTTATACCCGCGAGATCGATTTATTACCCAAAACTTAATGAATTCCTTTGTATACACATTTCACCAATAAAGATCTTCCATCTCAATATTTAGTCTCTTCCGTTACCGTGGGGTGAGGTCATGAGAACGGAACTTTTAGGGTACCTGCCTCCCCGGACCATCCGACGTCAGGTACTCCAGCGATTCTCAGCCTGTACTGACTCACTGAAGGGAAAAGTGAAAAGTGAAAGTACGTAACCTCTTCCTTTACCGTTGGGTGAGGTCATAAGAACGGACCTCTTAGGGTCCCTACCCCCTCGGACCACCCGACGGTAGATACCCCAACGTGTCTCAGCCTGTGCTGACTTCGCTGAATCGTCGTCGTCGTCGTCGTCTCAATATTTATTGGAGATATAAAGAGACACAAAAGGTTTATAAGATTTTATTGATACATAATAAAAATTTAATTTTACTTTTATATTTGTCTACGTAGAAGAGGAACCTTCGATGGTTTATATTTTAAATAAATGAAGACATAATGACAACCAAATACTTATAATACATTTTCTTTCCATAAGTCAAAATTTAAGAATACCTTAAAACGGAATACATAAGAAATAAGTTTAACATACGGATCTGTGTCTAAATATTTTTCAACTTGTCCTAGATTCATATTACTTTGACTACAAATATTTCCCCTTTTAGTCGTATCACATCTATTCGTTAGGTGATTATTCTTGAAGGACTAGATCACTCTCGAATTTTTACACCTACAACTAAAATTCACTATAAGTATAGGATTGGTAAAATGTTTTCTTTTTTTTTTCAGACGGTAAAGAGTCTTTAATTTTACCTGTATATAAGTGTATAAAAAAAGGATCTTATAGTTGAACAAACATATTATATAACTTCGATTTGTATTTTTATTTCTTATTTCTGATTCTTGACTTATTTAAGAATCTTTGTATAGATATAGTATACCCTCCTCTTTGGTTTATCTAGAAATCGTATACAAGTCAACGGAACTAATGATGATCTATGATCAATATTTTAATTTGTTTATATAAAAGTTTTTAAAATGAAATAATAATGATTATTTTTAAATCTGATATTGTTATTAAGGAACAAACAAACAAAACAAAAGGACCGACGTAGTGTACCGAACGTTTGAGAATCAAGGGGACTGCTCCCTAACTTGGACATGGGACCCTTTACTTTCGAGGTGCAGGGTGGGTGACCTGGTGGTCCCTTAAGGAAATTATTAAGGAAATTTACCGTTGACTACAAAGATAGAGTCAACCCAACACACAGATATACAGAGTGTTCCACGAAATACTATTAGACGTATTTTAGTTTCTATGATGATTTAACGTTAGTAAAAAGGAAGGAGGAGACAATAAGAAAGAGAGGGAACTTCACTATTTATTCTGTTTGTAAGTCTTCTTTTTCAGTAAGGTGTTTTTCTCGTCTATTTTCTTACTTTATATAGAACTAAATAAAGTAGTGTAAAAAGGGAGAATAAAAATCATTTTTATAGGATAACGAACCTAAAAATTTATAGATGACACTTACACATATATTCGAGATTTTTGTCATAAGGAATGATATATAAAATAATTTCAAAGTATGATTTATAATTTAAAAATTTTTTGTTCAGATACCAGGATGGAGCCAGTAAGGACGTGTGTTCAGTTTCCTATTATACATAAGTTGTTTTTTTTGTGTATTTTACTGAGACAAAAGACCAGCTTCTTGAGTCTCCAATGTACACGAGACGGAAGAGGGGTGTTTACATGTGAGGTAAGGAAAGTGGGTCCACGTAGGAAGTACAAAGAGGTAATTTATAAAGCATAAATTTTAAGACAAGTACTAAATAGAAGAAACCTTTTTAAAAGACACTAAAGTTGAAAAGGTTAATACTAGAACGGAAGGTAAAGTCCCAGAAAGTTATAAATACTTCTACAAAACCTGTAAAAATACAAGTAGATCAAGTAGTGCAAGACCCTGTGATCGATAGTGAAATAAACAGTTCTCGTCAAAGTCGTAGTCACTCTGAAACAAAACGACCTCCATGAAACAAGTAACTCATGTGACGGCGGTGTCCCGAAGTCGTAATTCGTAAGTACTAAATCCCTCACTCTAGTAACGTGCTGAAAAGGGAAATGTTTCGTTTATGGGGTAGAGACAATATATTTCTACATTAAAATTGGTCCTCAACTTAAGCACATAAAGGAATGTTTAGGGTATTGACAAAAGAAGATCTGTTCAGAAGATTGAGGTTGGTCTTTACTGATGTACGATGAGGTACTCTGGTAACAAAGTGAATTTATGTTATACGATACTAAGTCCTATTTATAGATAAATGAAGAATGTATTAACGAAACTCTTTTTTCAGAAGTATATACAATGGTTTCTGACGAAAGTTTTTAATTTTATCAATTTGTCTTTGTAAATTTTAGTGAACTCAAATTGAGACAAGTCTATCCCTGTCGAAAGAGAGGAGAAACCAAGGATCCGAGGTTACGGGTGATAGTAAAAAATTTTATACTTCGAGTCGTCTCAATAGTCATATGAACACATGATAGTCTTATATTTATGTTTTCTACTTTTAATTTTCTATTACGTAACCATCGTAAACTAAAATTCCTTCTTCCTCGATACGTCATGAATTTTTTTTTAGTAATTTACCTCGAATCAACCCGAATCCACTCTTTATGTCAAGATAGTCTAATCACGTGTTAGAGGTTGTTTATTGTCAGATTAAAGGACTAGACATTTTACTCTCATTTTTACAGTTTGAGTATGTCTAATCATATGACAAGATTATACCTTAGTGGTTCGTATTACGAACTATGTCTTCGTAAGTTATTTCCGTTCGAACAAAATAGAAGAAAGGAAAGGAAAGAACTCAATCTAGATATACCTTGTTTTTCTTACTCGAACTCGACTCAGTGCAAAGTCCTATGTAATATCCTTTTTCCGGTGATTAGAGTTCGTTGAATGAATTTAGTCATGTGAAGTATACTTGTCGGTTAAATGTTAAAGTACCACTTGCAAGGGTTAGTTCTTTTCATTTTTAATGGAGGTAAGACTAGAACGTTGGCCCCTTAGGAGTTGTTAATACGATGACCAGTTTTTTACGTTAAAAAAGACTTTTATTATAATAAGACAATAGACAACTATTACAATAGGAGTACGAATCATTAACAAGTAATTGATGTGTGAATAACTTATCTGTTATTATTTGTATTTTACCTTGACAAATCAAGAGACTATGAGTGTTCTCTTCATGTAATAGAGAAAGGAACAGAACAGTAAACGTTATTTTATTCTTCGTATATTGAATAATAGTTCTATTTAAATAACGTATTAAATAGTATCAGGAACGGTACATTTACGGATGACAACGATACTGTCTATAAAATGTTTAATCTTTTGACCGTTTAGATAAAGATTCTTTTATGTAAAATCATTCTTGTCATATTTTTATTTTAGTGTTTTATAGAGATCTACAAATCTATTTATTACTATTTATACCGCCTATTTCAAAATTACATAACACAACCGGACTTAGATCAAGAATTTCCTATTTTTAACAAACACCTCCTAAACTTCTCTCTAAGTTCTTCTAATTCACACCCATAACTGTGATTTTGTGACCTTATAAACGGTTCTAATTTTGGTGAACCGTGACATTATTACGACGACGACGACGACGACGCCGACAACGATTCAACGAAGTCAGCACAGGGTGAGGCACACTGGGGTATCTACCGTCGGGTAGTCAGAGGAGGTAGGGACCCTAAAAGATCCGTTCTTATGACCTCACCCGACGGTAAAGGAAGGGGTGACATTATTACTTGTCGAAATTTACATAGAAAATAATTACCATTCAAAGACCTTTGATGTTCTTAAAAAAGACCAAATTACAAAAAACATAGGTTTAAAATGAAGGGGTATCAGAGAAGAGTATTTCTTGATATTCTTTTATAAATAAAGAGTAGAACCTGTTTGTAGGTTTATTGTGAATGTAAAAAAAAGAAATCCTACTCTCAGTAATAATAACAATAATTAGTTATTTGTAAATAATAGATGTTGGACCTTCTGTAATCCGATCTACGATACCCCTTATACCTTATTTGTCTCGTACTGTGAACGGAGGTCCTTGACTTTTCAATTACATTAGTTTTGATGAACTAGTTAAGTAAGTTACGAATACGTCACTTGTGTATCACAAACGGTTTTTAACACAATCAATCTATAATTTCTTGACACCACTTCTCCATTTTAATAGAACGGGAGTACCTTAGGTATTAGATAACCTCTCTGTCTGTATTTTTCGTTGTTCTCTTGTGTTTATTTATCGATAAGTGGTCACGAATGAAGTTTGACATTTTCCAGGGTACCTCCTTACCCAAGAGTCTTTGCCGTATCACCTGTTTATTATGTATTAATGTCTGTTCAAAATATCTCACGAATAATGCATAGTCCATAAGGTCACATACAAAGTATACATGAATACAAATAGTATTGTTACCATGGCTTTGTCCACAAATAGAGGTAAAGTCTTCACTCCTTTGGATTCGTTCCTCTCTACTTTACTAAATGAATCCCGTACACACCATACACATACTGAGCACCCTGAACACAGACTGGGTGACACTTGGGTACCTGACATCGGGTGGTCCGAGGAGACAGGTACTCTAAAGGGTCCGTTGTTATGACCTGACCCAACATAAAGGATGAGGTTCCCTAGAAGGTCTGGGTCCCTAGGTTGGGCACAGAGGAGGGAACCGTCCGTCTAAGAAATAGTGACTTGTGGACCCTTTGAGAATCAGTCCCGTGTGCCGACCTTTCGTCGTCTCGGTCATAAATCCCTCGAGAACTCGTATCCACGATTCGGAGATCGTGTATTATAAGGATTTAATCCGATTTCAAACGCTACCTTTAACTTACATATTATCCCCTCCATCTATGGATGTCGGTAAAAAATACTTTCAAAGGACCTTATCCACCAAACTTAACTCTAAAGCCGTACCAATCCTCTAGTCCTATAAAATAAATCCTCCTTCCTTACAAATCCATTTCCCTTATTGAAAATTATTAACTTACTTCCTTCCTGTTTACCTGAAACCACAGACTCCTCATACGTGTTAATTTCTATACAGATGTTATCACTCGACCCGATTCGGTACCACCCAGGAGTCGCACTTCGGACTGTACCGTACTAGACTCCGGTTTTGACTCTTCCTTCTGGAGGGACCCCCGAAAAAGTCGTGTCGACTAGTTTTCCCTCTATTCCATATTTGGTTCTCTCGGTGTCTCTCTTACTTTTCCTTCCTTGGCTACACTGTCCACTGCACATTCACGTTGACAATTCAATTGGCTTAACTATCGACTTAGTCCCATCACACTCCTTCTCCCTCCGAGACTTACCCAAGTCCCAATGCAGTCTGTATAAAAATCGTCTCACTGAAACCCTGTTCCATGTAGTAGAGATGTTTAGATAAAGAAGTAGACTTTTTACCTTTTATCATATACGTAAGCACTGATAGATTAATCCTCAACTTTTACTGAAAGTTTAAAAGTGGTTTAGTTATAACGTCTATTAATACGGTAAACGGTCCTACTTTCTTTTCCTTGTAAACCCACACAACTCTAGATCTCCGGACATTGTATAGACATGTAAGTCAAGCTCACATATGTAAGTCAAACTTTTGATTTTAACCTTGGAATTAAGTCCTCCTTCCAGGTCCGATTTCTGTTACTGATAGTTAGTACTCTCTTCTGACACATCTTTCTTGGTGTCGACTACCCCATTCTCTTCCTTCAACCTTTCCTAGTCACCTCTAAATCCTTTTTCTGTCCCAGTCCCTTAGGTCACGGTTTCAAACTCTCGTTAGGTTACCTAGACTAGATACCATCTAATGAGTACCGGAAACTGTCTCGTCGAAATCATGACCCGACTTACGTGTCGAACCCAACAATCCTCCTTTCTTTATTCACTTTACTTTTCAGTAAGAAAGTCAATCAAGAACCTGGATTTTTTTCCCAAGTTTCTCTTTCGTCCCGACTACCCTTACACACACATAAGTTTGTACAAACAAATCCCTTCTCAGTTGTATTACCCTCTCTAATTCCTACTTCTCTCTCCAATACTAACTACCACTCCAGAGTTCAACTATACTTATTGTTATTTAGTTTTCTTTTATTTCACTTACGTTATAGTACATGACGCCTAGATGATATGGAATTTACACAAGTATAATTACAGTAGGTCAGGATTTGTGGGACATTCCTTAATAGAAAGGATAAACGTCTATTTCTTTGACTTCGACTCTCTTTTGTTTGTCCAACAGGTTCGTACCTTTACACCATAAACTACTTCAATCCTAAGTTTAACTTGGACCGACTTAGGGTTCTTGTATCCTGATCTTCTTTCTAGTTTTAAACTGTTTCTTCTGCTTCCTCAACTCCCTCAAATTATCCTACAAATCTTGACGTGTCAATCCCGTAGTTTTGACTCAAACTCCTGAATCCCTTCTTATTTTTAGACATTACGTGGTGACACCACGTACATTACGCTAAAATCTTTCTCTGACGATTCATCGAGGTTTTCGTATTGACTCTGTACTTAAACATTACGTACGTCAGTTCACGTCAATACACTGACCAAGGTGGAGGAAGTCAAGATTGTCTTGTGGTCATGGCTTGTTTCCGGTCTTAAGATTTTAAGTGACGTCCGACCGGATAATTTTTATTTACGACTTCTATCGTCGATACAATAAACAGATACTTATGAGATTTGGATTTGAACTTTTTTAGGACTTATATCTTTCTTATACTCGTTGTATAAAAATTTTTGTACCCTAGGTCAATTCCTATAATGACCCAGTCACTATAGTTTGTTCAGGAATTTACACTATGAACGGAAAAAAAGGGTAGTTACTTATTTATGCACAACTCGTCGACTACAACCCTCCTCTCTCCTCAGGTAAGGGGAGTAGTTGAAGATTTGAATATTCCTTCTTTTTAATATATTCATCTCGTCCTATACGACGGTAAATCTCCCTTAATCGTCGTCGTCGTCGTCGTCGTCGTCACACAAGATTTAATATACGTTATTAGGTGATCTCTTGTTTTGACATATATTCTATAGTTTATTCGTTTCGGTTCTAACTCTCTTTATTACCCGGTTTTCCTTACTTATAAGTGACCCGATTCGTACTTTGGATGGAAGGATGTGGTCAGTCAGTTAGTAACACGATATAATCCCTACCTATGAAGTCCATGAAGTTTTAATGGAGAAACATGAAAGTAAGGTTTGGGAACTGGTAAACTTTTCCTAGTCTCAGTGACAGATAGTCCGTCTGTGATCTCCCGTTGTCTTAGTTAGAAGTAGAGAGAGAGAAAGGCCTCGTTCACGTGTGTGTTTGTCTGTGTGATCGGGTGTGATCAGGTGACAGGTGTCCACATTTATCGTCACAGTCCGATACAGTCACTCTCCTCCTACAGTGTTCTTAGCGTTGTGTCTCCATTCGTTCTCTTTGTAAGTCAATCCTCAGAAGAACTTTTCAGATGACCTCTTTGATGTTCCTTTTACCTAAAAGATAAAGACTTTAAAAGTACTTGTACTACATAGTAATTCTAGAATAAATATATACGTGGTTTGACACTAACTTGTGACACCATCTCTTTTTTCTACGATAGACTTATGACATGTCTACACTCTCAACTTGGTATTTCTTCCGACTCGTGACTTCTTAACTACGAAAGTCTGACACCACGACCTCTTCTGAGAACTCTCAAGGAACCTGTCGTTCCTCTAGTTTGGTCAGTTAGGATTTTCTTTAGTTGGGACTTATATGTAACCTTCCTAACTACGACTACAACTTCAAACTTTTGAAACCGATGGACTACACTTCTCGGTTGAGTAATCTTTTCTTGGACCACGACCTTTCTAACCCCCGTACTCCTCTTCTCCCACTGTCTCTACTCTACCAACCTACCATAGTAGCTGAGTTACCTGTACTCAAACTCGTTTGAGACCCTCTGTCACTTCCTGTTCCTTCGGACACCACGACGTCAGGTACCCCAACGTTTCTCAACCTGTACTGAATCGTTTACTTGTTGTTGTTTACAGACAACCGAGAGACTAAGGTGTCGTTTGGGTGTCTCCTCCTGCATAAAGAGATAAATATGTGCTCCATTAGTACAACATTTTACAAATTTGACTACCCCTATTTATCCCATTGGATGACTCCTATTGTGTTTCTTCATAGTGAATAAAACGAATTTTGTATAAGATTAAAAACGACACGTGAAAGAGACTTTAGTGTTTCATAGAGTGTTAGACATCGGTTCAAAGTCAAATCAAAGTTTTAAACAATAAAAAATGAATTTTCTTTTCAAAAATCTCCTACCTTAATCAACAGTCCTAACGATGAACTATAGACTTTATCTAAAAGAGCTTAGGAAACTTCGTTTGACACCAAGTGTGAGTTAACATCTAAATTTATGATTAGTAAATGGAGACAGGTAGGTGAAAAGTGTAATTAATAGAGTCTTCCGTAACAATCTTTGCCTTTTAACTCAAATAAATTTTCTGAAATACTCAATATCTTTAGATACCAAAAATAGATTTTATCATGTCGTTCGTATTTTGTTCACATCCACAATTATTCTATTGATCGTTTCGTACTTCACGGTTCAGAGTGTATCAACAAGAAATCAACGATTCAGCACAGGCTGAGAAAAACACTAGGGGTTCGTGACAGGGGACGGTCCGAGGAGACAGGTACCCTAAAGGATCCGTTTTTATGACCTCTCCCAACGAGAAAGACAGAGGTCCCGTAGAAGGGTTGGGTCCCTAGTTTGGACGTAAAGGACGTAATCGTCCTCCTAAGAAATTCGATGGATAATTATTACTTTCCGAGACGAGTATCTAACACATATTTAATAATTGGAAAGTTTCATTTTTCACTGTACTTCTTTACAGTCCTTTCACTAAACTCCGGGGAAGAGACGAAGGAGGAAGGAAGAAGAAGTAGATCGATTGTGATTCTATACCTACCGTGAAGAAACAAATACTTACAAACGATTCCTCAGAGAAAAAAAAAAAAAGAACTAAAAATTTTTAGTACTAACCGAAAAAGAAGAAGGTTAAAATAAGTCAGTACTGGTTTGAGTGACACAACATTATGGGAGACTCTAAGATTTTACTTGTCACAAAGTGACTACCTCCTAATCCTTGTTAGTTTCTTTAGTCATTTAGTCAACCCCCATACAAACTTAAATTTTTATATATAAAGGTGTCACGTCTTCATACCAGTTAACCACCTAATATTTGGAGTTTGACTTTCTTGTCGATAAAGAAATTTGTTAAGACTTTTTATCGAGTACCTTGTAAACTTACGTATACACTGTTGAGACTCTAGACAGTCTTACACTAATATTGTAATTTCGACATATTTATAATACTTTCTTTGTTATTTCGTAAAATCGTTACGTTTATCTAACGTGTAAAAGAGATAATTCAAATCTATATGAGAATTTTTCTGTATCGATAATATTGAATATCATATTTTAAAGTAGTACACAAATAGACTGTATGAAAGTTGTTCGTCTATTCTAATAACCTAAATAAAATTTATTTTGACCAGTAGTCTTCTTATAATCTTCTTTTTTAGTTATCCTTTGTGGGAAATGGTACGTACAGTGTTCGATTAAGTATGTAAGGATAAAGGAATTGGTGTGTAAATGTTTTCTTGGAAACCATAGAACGTTTTAATGACATGGACTTTGATAAGTATCGGTATTTTACACGAATATTTTTACGACAGGGAATGTTGTTGATGTCCGTGAAGGAAGTCGACATCATTGTCGTTTTGTACGTAAACTTTTTATTAACGAGGTAGGATCGATATTACCGTTACAGATGATATCTGTATGACCGTTTTACGTTTGATGATTGTTTTTCTGTCTTATGTTTTTTCTCAAACAGGTTAAATTATCTTATTAATAGTTCATATTGGGACTTATTACGTCGGTGTCACTTTCTCATTTATGATTCAGTGGATTTCTGTTACTATAGTTATTTTATAGTTACGATAATAACGTCTTCGTTTCCATATTTATGGGTCTCCTACATTCTCTCTTTTAAGTAAAAGGTGTAGGTGACTTAGGATGGGAGTTTGATCGAAAGTATGGATGACAATAATAATAAATCACGGTATAATAAATACTTCATATACATCACACGTGCCCCGACGTAGACAATTTCAACTCAGGAGTGACCTCTTGGTCCTCACCTACCTATTGGGAAACTTTCAGTCAAATAGAATCTTTCATTGGGACCTACAACTTTTGAAAGTTCTCCTTAAAATTCAGGTTGTCCCCAATCTTAAAACTCTTATTTCAACACATCTTAACTCATGGGTCCTACATTACTTGTTGTCATGGCACACAGTTACATGTTCCAACTTGACTTAACTGAGTAACTGAATGGACCGTACAACGTGACCAGTTACTGATATGTGTCACCTATTACTGATTTTATTGATATGAGTGGTCTATACACTGTTAGTGATATATTTTGGAAAGGTCCTCATTTTCAATACGAATAATGAGTAAACTTCCTGTATATTCTAATTTTTCATCAAATAATTAAAGACATATATAAAAACATAATTAAAGACATAAGAAAATGTTCGTTTTCTATAGAGTAATATTTAGATCTATCATCCACTATGGTTATGAGAGGTTACTGTTAAACGATAAGAATTTTCACCCTTTTTCAATCTAACCAATAGTAAAACAGGAGAGTTTATTCTTTATGACTACTAAAAGTAATCAGGTTGTAATATCACTGAATTAGATTATTAGTCTTATATACGATTTTACTGGTCTTCGTAGAGTTACAAGAGATAATTGACAAGTGACCGTTATTTTAATAAATAGAAAACTCTTTGGTTTCTGTTTAAAACTGTATAAGTGGTTGTGCCATTAACTGATGATATAAAGGATTCTCGGTAGTCTTCATAATATTAAGTAAAAGAGTTTTACATGTGTGGAAACAATGTTTGTCTTTTATTAACGAAAAGATTTAAACTGATACCTTTGTATTTCACACAAAATACATGATTCCATAATAGGAGAGGAAGTTTTAACAGGGAACATTTGCTTCTTTCATCGTATCTGTACATATGTGGTAGTCCACATTTTGTCTATCGACCACCCTTCGACGACTGATTGTGTCCCCCGGGTCGGACCTCGAGACACTACTAGGTCTCCCCATCCGACCTCACCCCCCTCCCTCCGAGTTCTCTCTCCACTATATGCATTTTGACACCACTAAGCGTAACGACCTGCGTATTTGGTTGTGTTGTGAAACATTTCGTTAAAAGGAGGGTAATTTTTTATTTCTATTTTTTTGACGTTTTTCTTAACAGGAAACGACAGTAAGAATGTTTCGATTATAGGAAGTTTCCCACAAGATTTTAAATCCCGAAGTTCGAGTTCAATATGTTTTTCGTTGACCCTGAATTGTCTCTCTCTTTTCCTCAGTGTATGGTCTTTCTTTGAATCGTACTCAATCGAAAAATAACCTATCTGAAAAATTTACCAATATTTTTACATAAGGAAATTGGATTACTTATGAATAAAGTACCCGGATTATTACAGAATGAATTCTGAAAACCTGTTTTCTGCTTTTCATTACCCAGAAGTAAAGGAAACATAGTTGAGGAAAGGTTATGACTTGTCCAATAAACCTTCGGTCTTTCCGGTCTATTCAAAGTTTTTCCAAATAAATCCCCACCCTCATACCTTAGTCTCGACCAAGTACCGTTATAATTTTGTTTACCTGATTAGAACGTTTTGTGAATTCTGTTGGTTACTGAGTCTTGGTTATCTGTGATGTTTGATCGGTATATATCATCGTAGTGACAATTTTCTCGTTACATGTACATGTTTGTGTGTGATTAAAATATTTTTGTCAAAAACTCTATTTTACCTTTTTTTTTGTTGAATGACTTTTCAGAAGTTTCTAAAAGAACTCAAGAAACACTGGTACGGAGAGTCGTTATACACGACCTAGACTTGGAAGGTTTAAAAAATAGAATCTACGGGACCAACGAGGACTTGTAACTTCGTTTACTTGTCGGTTCAAGAAATTGGGTTTAAAACGACGTGTCACCTCTTCTCAACCTTCGAGAAACTTTATTCTTAGACTTTATTCGTTTTGTCTTATTAAAAAAAGTAGTGTAAACCTTGGTATATTCTCTTTCAGTTCGTGTTAGATAAGAATTCTTATTAAGGGTGTTTCGAAACGACTGAAAATCTCACTAAAACGTTTATTCTTTGGTAGTTACCAAATCGTCACATCTGAGAAGGGAAAGACAAGGAGTAGAATTTAGTTCATATGTAGTTATAAGAGTGTTCGTAATCACGAAGAGGGAACGAACACGCATTCAAATTATATCTTTCCGTATAGTTAGAGTTTACATTTTATTTTGTTTTTGTAATGGAACATTTTTGAGGAAAAGTTACGTAAAGTCATAATTAGTTTATGAATTTATTGTTTATTTAAGGAGATATTCTAGAAAAAACACAAAAGATGAAGGTACGGATGAGACAAAGACAAACTTCAACTTTACTTGTACTTTAAGGTCCTCCCCAATACAATCTAAAGACGGACTCAAAAAAGAAAGTTTTTCATTGACGTTTTCGTTTATGTCCATCCGTGAAAATATTTTTAGAAGTTATACCTTAAAAGGTAATCCTTAAATGTCCAAAGTACAGTTACAAAACCTCAAACTTAAAGGATTAATGTATAATTGATAATCAATCTTCTGTACATAATTAATACGTATTGATATTTTACTACTTACGTTTGACGATGGGGTTGCTATTGTGTGTGTGTTTGTGTTTGACTACTCACTACCAACTAATAATAAGATATGAAAGTGTGAAACGATCTTTTTGACACAGTATCTTTAATGTGTAGTGGAGTGAAATTATCGACACCGTAATAATCTTCGTTCGCTACACTTCTAAATATCATTGTCTTTGTTTTGGTAGTTTCGTCTTCAGTTAATAGAAAGTCGTTTTAAGACTTCGTCACTTTTGTCGGTGGAGTATTACAAAAGCTTTTAATACTTAGACCGGAGTAAATAGAGAAACGGAAAAACATCTGGTTTTTTTTTTTTTTGTTTTCCTTCTCTCTCCCCTAGATTTGAACCACGAAAGTCAAGTGAACCCACACACCCACAAACTCCCGATTTATTTTATAAATCAAAAAACCAAACATACAAATTGGTCCTTTGTGTTGTTTTGTTTTTGGAAATCCTGTACAATTTCTGAAGACCATTCCTTTATAAAATAGGAAGTTTTACGTAATCTTGATTTACCGATATCCATCTAGATACTAACTTAAAGTTACTGTTTTCGTGACTAGGGAAGAATATACCATACGTCACTTATTTTTTAATAGTTCATAAAATATTTCTACTCGAATATTATCGACTTTGACAAGTTCCATCCATCGTTAAAAGTTTGATTTTTATTACATAAAAGAATTTTTCCTCAATTCTACGTTAAAAGATAAATAAAAATAAATTTATTCGATATTTTATTAAAAGACGATATTAATTTGGTTTCAAAAATTTCTTTTTATAAACGTAATACAGTCTAAAAATGTACGGGAACCAGTAGAAGAAGAGAATATGGTAGTAGTGAACGGTCAGTTTCGGAATACGTAACAAGGACGTGTAACGATAAGACCATATGGAAACTTAGTGTCAATAACGTCGTGTTTTATAATAAAAGTAATTTATTCACAAATTAGTCATATGTTTATGTAAGTGGAAAATTGGACAAACATTTAAAGAGTTCAAATTCTACTATATCACAATCTTTGTTGATGCTATTTGAAATAATTCTTAGAGAGAAAAAGATGTGGTCCTTCTTATTTTTCCTGTCACTGGTTCGCATGTACCAAAAAGTTCCGAGTAAAGAACTGTCAAAGCTATAAGACTTGGTACAAAAGACCGTGTATTTTTCTTCTTCAAGACGACTAAATTCTAATACGACGTATATGATTTACCCTGATGTCCGAACATCCGACCAAGGAAATAAAAGGTAAGGAAATAAAGTAAAAATCAACATCGGCTTTTGGGTGATTGGATGATCTTCCGAAACACTTCAATATCTGTACTTTTTCGAAACCTTCAGTAGAAAGACTAAAGGATGGGTCATTCTCTTAACGGAAGGACGTCAGAGATTCTCTACTAGAAGGTGCATGACGTACGTATCGGGATTACTAACTCACAAAAAATGAAAGATTCCGTGGACAAAGAACTAATCTGTTGTGACTAGTAATCTGTAAAAAATGAAGACAACTCCACTTTACATAAAGGAGATTTAATGGACTAGAAGTATAGGGAACCCGATATGTCTTATACTAGTAATACTTTCACACCCGAATCTAAATCGACCGAAACGGTATACAAGTGACGCACTTCAAAGTCGTTCGGTGAGTCATAGACTTGGATCGACATAAAGTCGTAGAGTCATAAAGTCGTAGGTTCAAACATCCCGATAACTGCATTAATTTTCTGTTGTATAAGATTTTTCACGGGTGTTCTCAGAATCAAAGGAAAAGAAAGAGAGAAAACGTAGTTTACCAAATTTCGACGGAACAGGATTGATTGGAAGCGGGGTCAGAATACTAGTGTTTGAGAAAAGTGATAAGGTTGATCAATAGTAAGATTCTCTGACTGAGGTGAAAAATTTACCACCTAGACAAACTTTGGACGAGGTTACACTAGTAATGTCGGTAGGGAAAGTACCAGAAGCTACCCCAATAAAGACGACGAATCAAAGTAGTACATTCTTTACGAGTCGAACGATTCCATGTACTGGTTATTAATCTTTTAAAGATTAAAAGCAAAAAAAAATTTTTAATTATATACCGTCTCAACTGTAAAGTTTCTTAATTTTACAAAATATCCTCATTATAATCAACAAAATTATGTTTAATCTAGTACCGGAGATCGTAATAAAAAGTCCTGTAATTCAATTTATATGAATTACATACACAAATATAATTATATAATCATATGTATAATATAAATATATACTTATTTCCATAAGTACAGTTATTTCCATATTAATACGATTCTTTATCAAACCCAAAAGACCATAGTACGAAAAATATTTTAGTATGAAAAATATATAATGGAACTAAACTAATGATATTCTTAAACTCTGTTCTTACTTATCGAGACACATGGTATGTTCGTGTAAGCATTGTCACATTCTATTCTTTCAAGAAATAGAATTTGTTTGGTTGTTTGGAACAACCCGCTCGGATAGGAGAGAGGACCCGTAAGTGAGTCACATCTCTTGCGCGTGTACGTGCCAGTCAACGATTCAATACAGGCTGAGAAACACCGGGGTATCTGACATCGGGTGGTCCGAGGAGACAGGTACCCCAAGAGGTCCGTTCTGATGACCTCACCCAACGGTAAAGGATGAGGTCCCCTAAAAGGGTTGGGTCCCTAGCTTGGACACAGAGAATTCAGTGGATGTAACCATCCACCTAAGAAATAATGACTCGGTGGACTCGTCGGCAGTCTCTTACTCATGACTAGTTTCTTACATAGTCACTGAGTCCTCTAATAACGTTAGATAGGGAACGAGAAGTCACGAATTAAAATAAGATCTGGTGTACTAATGATTACAAAAACGAATACCTATAAATACAAAACTAACGAAAACTTTTTAATATCTTCACATTAAAGTGACTAGTGCTCAAAGTCCTCTAAACTGTTCAGATACGGAGTTGGTCATTGCGACTTCTTCGACTTCGACTTGCTAAGATACTTCTGGATGTTCTGGAAAATCTTGATTGTGGGGGTTTTCTACAGGAAAAGTAATATCCCCTGACCTTACGTTTTCATCCTTCAGTTCTTTGTGGACCTCATTGTCCGTTTAAACCGGAACCTTACACCTTACTTCGTCCCGTTTCTGATTATCTCAAAACGGTTCTTTTGCGTGACCAGTATCGTTTGTGGGAGAAGGTTGTTGTGTTCCCTTCTGAGATGTGTACCTGTAGTGGTCTACCAGTTGTGGCTTTAGTCTAACTAATATAAAAAACGTCGGTGTCTACCTCTTCGAGATATGTCAGTTGTTTTTGTTCTGGTCCTCGACTGACACCGAGTCTAGTACTCGAGGAATAACGGTTTAAGTCTGAGTTTAACTTCTTTCATCCCTTTTGGTGATCCATACTGGATTTAGTTTAGGGAATACTAATATGTCACCTTCACTCTTTATCTAAATTCCCGGATCTAGACTATCTATCTCACGGACTACTTGATACCTTACTCCAAACACTGTAACATGTCCTCTGTCCCTAGTTCTGGTAGGGGTACCTTTTCTTTACGTTTTTTCGTTTTACCGACAGACCCCTCCGGAATGTTTATCGACACCTTTCTTCTCTTAACTTTTCGTTTCCTCTTTTCCTTTCTATATTCGTAGACTTACGTCTCAAGGTTTCTTCTCGTTCTTCCCTATTCTTTCGGAAGAAGTCACTAGTTACGTTTCTTTATCTCCTTTTGTTGTCTTACCCTTTCTGATCTCTAGAGAAGTTCTTTTAATCTCTATGGTTCCCTTGTAAAGTACGTTTCTACCCGAGCTATTTCCTGTCTTTACCATACCTGGATTGTCTTCGTCTTCTATAATTCTTCTCCACCGTTCTTATGTACCTTCTTGACATGGTTTTTTTTAGAAGTGCTGTACCTATTATTGCTACCACACTAGTGAGTAGATCTCGGTCTGTAGGACCTTACACTTCAGTTCGCCCGGAATCTTTTGTAGTGATACTTGTTTCGATCACCTCCACTACCTTAAGGACAACTCGATAAAGTTTAGGACTTTCTACTACAACACTTTCACGACGTGAGTTATGTGGTCGTTTAAACCTTTTGAGTCGTCACCAGTGTCCTGACCTTTTCCAGTCAAAAGTAAGGTTAGGGTTTCTTTCCGTTACGGTTTCTTACGAGTTTGATGTCGTGTTAACGTGAGTAGAGTGTGTAATCATTTCATCACGAGTTTTAAGAGGTTCGGTCTGAAGTCGTTAAGCACTTGGCACTTGAAGGACTACAAGTTCGACCAAAATCTTTTCCGTCTCCTTGGTCTCTAGTTTAACGGTTGTAGGCGACCTAGTACCTTTTTCGTTCTCTCAAGGTCTCTTTGTAGATAAAGACGAAATAACTGACACGGTTTCGGAAACTGACACACCTAGTGTTATTTGACACCTTTTAAGACTCTCTGTACCCTTATGGTCTGGTGGACTGGAAGGAGAACTCCTTAAACATACGTCCAGTCCTTCGTTGTCAATCTTGACCTGTACCTTGTTGTCTGACCAAGGTTTATCCTTTTCCTCATGCAGTTCCGACATATAACAGTGGGACGAATAACTTGAATATACGTCTCATGTAGTACTCTTTGCGACCTGACCTCCTTCGTGTTCGACCTTAGTTCTAACGACCCTCTTTATAGTTATTGGAGTCTATACGTCTACTGTGGTGGGAATACCGTCTTTCACTTCTCCTCGATTTTTCGGAGAACTACTTTCACTTTCTCCTCTCACTTTTTCAACAGAATTTCGAGTTGTAAGTCTTTTGCTTCTAGTACCGTAGGCCAGGGTAGTGAAGTACCCTTTATCTACCCCTTTGTCACCTTTGTCACAGTCTGAAATAGAAAAAAACCGAGGTTTTAGTGACGTCTACCACTAACGTCGGTACTTTAATTTTCTGCGAATGAGGAACCTTCCTTTCAAAACTGGTTGGATCTATCGTATAAGTTTTCGTCTCTGTAATGAAACGACTGATTCCAGGCAAATCAGTCAAGTCAAATCAAGTCGAGTCAGTGAGTCAACACAGGCTGAGAAACGCTGGGGTACTTAGTGTCGTACGGTCCGGAGGGACGGGTAGTGGTAGAGGGCCCCAAGTGAGTAAAAAGATCGTCAGTACATACCTACACTCTCAACCTGACACTTCTTCCGACTCACGGCTTCTTAACTACGAAAACTTGACACCACAACCTCTTCTGAGAACTCTCAGGGAACTTGAGTTCCTCTAGGTTGGTCAGGTAAGACTTCCGTTAGTCGGGACCCTAAAGAAACCTTCCTTACTACGATTTCGACTTTGAGGTCATTAAATCGGTGGAGTACGCTTCTCAACTGAGTAACGTTTTCAGACTACGACCCTCTCTAACCCCCGTCCTCCTCTTCCCCTACTGGCTCCTACTCTACCGACCTACCGTAGTAACTGAGCTACCTGCACTCAGACTCACTGGAGGTCCTCAACCACTACCTGTCCCTCCGGACCGCACGACGCTAAGTACCCCAGTGTTTGTCAGCCTGTGCTGACTCGCTGACTTGACTTGACTTGTATTGATGGTGGGTTTTGTTCGACTTCTTTGAAATTAATGGTAGCGTTCAAGGGAAGACAAAGTAAGCTCAGTTAAGAGGTGAAGTCTCCGTTGAAGACAGATTAAAAATAGTTTTGTCTACTCAAAATAAAGTAGACTATAAAATGTGTTCACCTTAGTATGTCATATAGAGAACGTAAGGTAAGAGAAGAAGAGATAAAGACTACTCTTCAGTCCGTATTAAGAATAACAAAAGGACATACCGTACAGAAAGGAGTTATGTGTGTAGGGGTGGAGTTGTGGATGGAGTTGATGAAGAGTCTAAAAGAGAAATAGAAACTAAAAATAGTCAAATTGAGACCCCACCCATCCATATTTTAAAAACATATATAAGAGGATCCCCAATGTCCCTAATAACTTAGATACCAAATTACGGTAAGTAATTAAAGTCTAGTAAGGGGTCGGAAATCAAGAAGTTTATAAACAGACGAGTAAGAGAGAGAATCTCCAAGGAGATTTTATAAAATGGAAAGAAAGGTCGGTAGAATGTACATCTACGAAGGGATTGGTAAGAGTATAAATTAAATATAAGACGGGTAGGTGATGTATACTGCTATAAGGGTTTCGAGATTGGTCGGGGAAATAACGGGTCTGTTTAAAGGTTCTAATGAAAGGACGGAATTAAGTGAAAATAATAGTTTTAATAAATTATAAAAAAATTTCTGATTTAGTCCAAGAGTTCTGATATTCTTCAGGAGTTTTATGTGGTTTACGAGGGTTGTTTTAGAGTGTGTAAACAGTCTATACAACTAAATGATGAACCATCGTGTGTAAGAAACCGAAAGACACACTTTGGGTATGTTTCCTGTCACCCGTTGAAAGGTAGACTTTCCGTACTGGACTTCCATCTCATTGATCTGTAAACAAGGGTTGGGTCGGATAGAACCCTCTTCCTTTACCGTTGGGTGAGGTCGCAAGAACGGACCTCTTAGGGTCCCTGCCGCCTCGGACCACCCGACGGCAGATACCCCAGCGTGTCTCAGCCTGTGCTGACTTCGCTGAATCGTCGTCGTCGTCGTCGTCGGATAGAACAAAGGTATGAGAATCACAAGGTTCAAAGGACCTAGAAAGATCTGAGAAAGAACCGAAGAAAGATCCAAGAACCAGGGAAACGACAAGTCTTAGTCTTCGTTTGTATGACCATTAAAAGTTTTCCATAAAAAATTTACTCGTATCCTTGTTTTGTACGTATATTTATTTCAAAGATCTCTCTATTGTTTGACGTGGTTTCTTGAAATTATAAGGTGATAAAGGTGATAAAGGAAACAAGTGAATTAAATACCATAGTTCTAAGATCTTTATGTTATTAGAGTCATCATAATAGAAAACGGACGTTAAGATTTATCCAATACAGATGAGAAAGTTGTCCTATCCTTCTCACTGCGGAGTATACAACGTATACACGAGGAGGTTTCGTTAGTCTAAGTATTTGGGTCAGTACGAGACAGAATATCTAGGTTTCTTTGTCATTGTAAAGTAGACTGAGGTTTGGGATACTACTTTCCTTATCCTTACCTTTAGTAGTGGAAATGAGTTGAAACGTTTATAGTAGGAATGGTGGAATCAACCATAGACTAATCGTAGGTCCCTTTTAATGGGATTTGGGTAGACACCGTACCGGAGATCGGGTCTTCTCATAGGATTCAGGATGGTAAGACCGGGGTTTGAATATTAAAATATTTACTTCTTTGTCTCCAGGTCCCTTTACTTTCTTGAAAGTATTCAGGGCGTCCCAATCACCGACTCGACTTTAATCTTCCGTCTAGGGGACTGAAAAATAGAAGAGACCACACACGAAGTAACAAAACAGGCAGTGTGTGACTCCCTTATTTCTAAATAATAAGGTCTGTGACTAAATTCTCTTGTCTCCCACTGTACGTACGTGAAGGTCAAACGCATACGTAGAATGAAATTTTTAAGAACTTCGCTTGGGACCCGTATAAGGGTAAAATAATAAGAACCTTCGATCCAATTAGAAAACTTTCGAAACCAAACTCTTGAAGTTATATTAATAACCGGTAGAAAATATCCCTAATAGAACTTGACAATCTTTACCGAGTCGGATTTATTTATACACTGAACTAAAGAAATGATCCAAGGTCCAGTAGAGAAATAAAGGTTTCGATTACTTTAACTTAAAAACAACCTTTTAAGGAGATGGTCTGTAAATTAAGACAAGGAGACTTTAATGGTAAACTTTCTGTAACTAACTTTGTTGACTTTTGACTTGTAAACAGTCCTTTTTTTGAATTTTCGTTAAACCGGTGTGGGATCATACTCAATACCGAAAAAAAATTGAATATGGAACTTCCTCTTTTTCACCTTCGTCACTGTCTAAAATAGAAGAACCCGAGGTTTTAGTGATGACTGTCACGGACGCCGGTACTTTAATTTTCTGAGAACTAGGCACCTTCCTTTCGATACTGTTTGGATCTAACGAATAATTTTTTGTTTCAGTAGTGAAACGGTTTTTTCCAGGTAAATCAGTTTCGATACCAAAAAGACCATCAGTACATACCTACACTTCACTTTCAACGAGTCAACACAGACTAAGAAACGTTACGGTACCTGACATATCAACCTGTCAGCCTTAAGAGGTCCGGTCTTATGCCCTCACCCATTGGTAAGGCAAGAGGTCCCCTAGAAAGGTTGGGTCCCTAGCTTGGGTCCAGAAGGGGTGACGACCACCTAAGAAATGGTCGACTCGGTGGTCTCTTCGGGTTCTTATGACCTCATCCATCGGACAGTAAGACGTCGTCTAGAAAGGCTGGGTCCTTGACTTAGCCCCAGAGAACGTAACGTCCACCCAAGAAATGGTCGACTCGAGGGTCCCTTCGGGTATACATAAACTCTACCTCATATTTCTTCTGACTCGTGACTTCTTAACTACGAAAACTCGACACTACGACCTCTACTGAGAACTCTCAGGGAATCTGACGTTCCTCTAATTTGGTCAGTTAGGATTTCCTTTAGTTGGGACTAATAAGTAACCTTCCTGATTACGACTTCGAGTTCGAGGTTATGAGACCGGAGGACTACACTTCTCGGCTGAGTAACCTTTTCTGGGATTACAACCCTTTCTAACTTCCGTTTTTCCTCTCTCCTCACCGTCTCCTATTTTACCAATGTGTCGTAGTGGATTTACCTGTACTTAAACTCACTTGAGACCTTCTATCACTTCTTGTCTCTTCGGACCAGACGACGACAGGCACCCCAGTGTCTCAACTTGTACTGAATCGTTTACTTGTTGTTATCTTGTTTATTTCTTAGAACTAATTTACTTTTAACGGTACTTTACTTTATCCACATATAATGTCTAATTCATGTGAGATTTTCAAAAAAAATTATAGAAGAATGTCTTAGATAATAAAATTATAAATGTATTCCCTGAAATTCCGTCTAATGGGAGGTATAACACCCGTTTAGAGTAGGTTAGTCAACTTCCGGGATCCTCTTTTCTGACTCCAAATGGTTCCTCCTTCCTTAAGTCAAATGTCTGACGGAAGTCTGAGTTCCGACATTGTAGTTGAAGACGACCTTCAAAGTCGAACAACCGGCCGGGACGGCTAAAGTCTTAACGATCGGAGTGTTAGTGTACTCAGTCAAGGGATTTCATTTGGAAAATGACAGAGAGAGAATCATGTGTGGGAACTAGGGCAAAGCGACCTCTTAGGATTGAGTCACTTCCTTTACTGACGTCACTAAGACCATTTGATATTGTTCTGTATTTTTTTTTGTTCAAGATTTACGTCACTTATAAGTGTGGACGTCATTGTGATTTTTCTATAAGACATTAATAAACCATTTCTGTTTTGGGTCTCTCGTTTCCTCAGGGAAGTACTTATAACAAAGGTCTATCCAATCATCAACCCGACAGACCCCCTAAATACCTGGACAGTTCGTAAAGTCTCCTATCTTTGAGGTCCAAACTTTTAATAGTAACATGTTGTCGACGTTTTCATTGTCCCTCAAGGAATTCCTAATTAAATAAGTTAGACATTAAATTTTTTCCTTTTTTTGGGAAAGACGACACACACACACATACACACACAAACACACACATTAGTTCCGATTGGGTACACACGTAAAAAGAATTGTTTTACTCACTTATAATGTCTGATAAAGAACAATGGTCAATGATTGCCTAACGTAAATACAAAAAGAAATTGGGACACTATTTGAATGTATAAATTTGCATAATGCAAACTGGAATTTTTTGGATGTAAAAAACACACAGTCGAGTCTCTTCTACTTGTCTACACAGAGTTAGTAAACTTGTGTCTATCAAGTCCTCTTCTCTTACCGTTAGGTGAGGTCATGAGGACGGAACATTTAGGGGAACTGTCTCCTCGGACCTCCCGATGTCAGGTGCCCCAGCGTTTCCCAGCCTGTGCTGACTCGTACTCGGTGCCATATCAAGTCACGTCGTGTAAGTCTTCCGAGTACACGGTTAAAAAGTAAGACCATTACCGTCTACGGTATCTATTCTCTATCTTCTACTTTCTTTTGTTTCTTTTCTTTTCTTTCACTATAAGATTTATCGACGGAACAAACGCCCGATTCAACGAAATCAACACAGGTTGAGACACACTGGGATACCTGACGTCGAACGGTTCGAGGAGACAGGTACCCTAAGAGGTCCATTCTTATGACCTCATCCAACGGTACGGGAGGAGGTCCCCTAGAGGGTTTGGGTCCGTAGCTTGGGTGTAGAGAATACAGAGGGACGTAAGCGTCCACCAAAGAAATGGTGATCGTGGTGGACCTTTCGGTCTATTCGACGGAATATAAAGATATTTGTTCTCGAATAAAAACTTCGAGTTTATTATGATCAGACTATGGATTACGAACGACGACGACGATTCAGCGAAGTCAGCACAGACTGAGACGTGCTGGAGTATCTGCCTTCGGGTGGTTCGAGGGGGCAGGGACCCTAAGAGGTCCGTTCTTGTGACCTCACCCAACGGTAAAGGAAGAGGTTACGTACTTTCACTTTTCATTTTCACTTCAGTGAGTCAGCACAGGTTAAGAAGTGCTGAGGTACTTGACATCGGATGGTCCGAGGAGGCAGGTACCCTAAAAGGTCCGTTCTCATAGATTACGAATGGTCCCAAAATAACTAAAATTAGATACCAATCGAAGTAACGGTAGTTGTTTAATTGTGTCATTTATAAATGACTCATGATCTCTGAGAGAGTCCGTGATCCTTATTTAAGTACTTGTTTTATCTGTCCCGAGGGAGGATTTCCTGTCGTAAGCAGGAGTCTCCATTTTCACCACTAAATTTCTTTTTTACACGATACTTCGTTTTTAGTGATACAAAACCCCTAACGTTTTTTATGGTATTTCTCATCGACTCTATTAAAGTTTGAACGGAAATATTTAATAAGTAATTTCGGTATTTAAATTTATTAAGACGTGTTTATTAAGTATTGGAAAGGAGAAGTCGTTCCAGTAGACGACTCTTCGATTGAGGTTGACAGGGAGAAAACGACCCCGAGGACACGGAGTCTCTCGGTCTCGAGCAGTGTCACCTATCCCTCCGTCACCGGCTCCTCACCAATTATTGGAGACGACCGACTGACCTAAGTGGAGTCGAGATGGTGGTAAACTCGTTTACTATCTGTGAGAGTTACTGAGTAGTCATTTAGTGCAAACTTTTATCATGGATGGTACCCAAACAACTCTCCTTAATTTACTATATTTCATTCTCTCCAAGAATCTTAATAAGAATTGTGTCTCATGTATTATACGTTCGTAATCGAGAATAATCATCTCTTTTTGTGTGATATAATCACTATGACTAAAAACACTAAAATAAAAGAGAAGAAGAACCTAGGTGAGACTCACATACCCAAAATAAATAAATAGACTGTAAGGAGATAGAAGGGAGTCGTAGATCTTCTCACGGATCATATTTCGTCTCACACAATTTGAAGATTCTTAAGTACTCCCAAATAAAAACAAAAATCATTACTATGTGTTTTTATCAGTACTTACCTACACTTTCGACCTGGTATTTCTTCCGACTCACGGATTGTTAACTACGAAAACTTGACACCACGACCTCTTCTGAGAACTCTCAGGGAACCTGTCGTTCCTCTAGTTTAGTTAGTTAGGATTTCCTTTATTTAGTTGGAACTTGTGAGTAACCTTCCTGACTCCGACTTCGACTTCGTGGTTATGAACCTGGTGCAATACGTTTGACAACCAAGTAACCTTTTATGGGACTCCGACCCTTTCTGACTTCCTTCCTCCTCTTCACTTACTGTCTCCTACTCTATCAACCTACCATAGTAGTTGAGTTATCTGTACTCAGACTCGTTTGAGATCCTCTATCACTTGTTGTCCCTTCGGACCATAGGACGTCAGGTGTCGCAACGTTTCACAACCTGTGCTGACTCACTCGTTGTTGTTGTTTTGGTAGTCGAGTACTTTAAATGAACTCTTACACGTTTTCTATAGGAACCCTCCTATATACTTTTTTGAATATGAACCTCCGACACAATAGTTTTTTTACTCGACCTTCTTAGATATTATAATGTCCGTTAAATGTACGGTTTTGAGGTCAAATGAGTTAGTGATGTTCAAAACTATTACACAATACATATTTAGACAAGGATTAAAGGAAAAAAATAAAATCGTCACTACGTAAACATTGATGAAACTTCACAAATGTACTGATGTTAATAAAAGAATAGTGGAAATGAAGAGTACAGTCTTACTCCTTATTAGAGGGTTTAAAGAAAATAAAACGTAACTAAAGAAGTAACGGGGATATAAGATAAGTCCACTAAATTTTACTTTTCATTTCTCCATCTTTAATTTTCTACGAATAAGGAACCTTCCTTTCAACACTGGTTGGATCTGTCGTATAATTTTTCGTCTCTGTAATGAAACAGTTGTTTCCAGACAGATCAGTTCCGATACCAAAAAGGTCACAAGTACATACCTACACTCTCAACCTGACATTTCTTTCGACTAGCGGTTTCTTAACTACGAAAACTTGCCACCACAACCTCTTCTGAGAACTCACAGGGAACCTGACGTTCCTCTAGGTTGGTCAGGTAGGATTTCCTCTAGTCAGGACCCACAAGTAACCTGCCTGACTACAACTTCGACATTGAGGTTATGAAACCGGTGGACTACACTTCTCTACTGAGCAAACTCTTCTGGGACTACGACCCTTTCTAACTCCCGTCCTTCTCTTCCCCTACTGTCTCCTATTCTACCAACCTACCGTAGTGGTTGAGTTACCTGTACCCAGACCCATCTGAGGTCGTCGACCACTACCTATCCCTCTGGACCGTACGACGCCAAGCACCCCAACGTCTCAGCCTGTGTTGACTCGTTGACTTGACTTGACTTTCTCCATGTGTCTTGAAGTCCGTAACCCTTTAAGTACAAACCCCTTTTGTAAATTTTTATAAAAAACGTTTTATGGAAACTATAACGTAGAAAGACAAGGATTAAAAGAAAAGTCCCTCATTCTAATCATTAAAGGTTAAACACTTTTGTAAAGAAAGATACATCTTGATACGATGTATATAAAGATCATCACAAAGATATCTTCAAGAAGTTGTTGTATAGTAATTAAGGTAAGGTACATATTTTCCGAAGAGTTTAGAATAGTAGGAAAGTACGACTTGTAATACTTTACATCCAAGTTCCAGAATTACTAGTCTATAAAACTTCGACTATGACTCAGTTCTAATATCCCGGTTACTCCGTTCACTTTGTACTCAAGTCACTATAAGTACAGATACAACATATAAAATAATACGTTAAACATAATACAATAAAACATGAAGGTGATCCCTAATCTCGGATTACAATGCAATACGAACGAAGACAATATCCAAATTATCGAGACGGTGGATCGTTATTGGTTGTTATACCAAAAACTTACTTAATGGATCTAATATAACTTGATAGGATCTGATATAAATTGAAGAAAAGTTTTTAAGTTAACAAAGTATTTTTATAAAAGGGTTTATGTTTTATTAGTAATGTCAGATTATTACCGAGTTTCAAAAGTTTACGATAATTGAAAGATTAATTATTTAATCTTTCAAATTGTTTCTCTCATTATAAAACAGGTACAGTTTCTAGTTATACTTCTACTTAATAAACCGTCCAGACGTTATAACTATGTGACTTTGTTAACTCTGACTACTTGAACCTACGGGTGACCTTAATGGACCTTTTGAACTTTTTCATGACTATCGACCTTAGGTGAGCTTCTAAGAAATAATTAAACCCCACACCGAACCCGTATCCCACAAGACTTCCGAAACATCGATTAATGTTATACGTGGTTCAAAGTCTTGGTGACGAGATTTGGGAACTATGAGTTCCAGACTCTTGGTCGTTGTAGTCAAAATGGACCTTCAAACAAATTTTTCGTCTTCGAATTGATAAGGGGCATGGATAACTTAGTCTAGGTATAACAGTCCCGAAGGTAAATTTGATATTTCTTAGGAAAAGGATTTTTTTTATTTCCTGGTGCAGATAAGGTAGTAAAGGTTGAGATTTTAAGTCTATGAAGTTGTATTTACTCTGTGATTCTTCGTAAAAGTTTGAATGGATCTTAAGAAATAGATATTTACTCTCTGGTTTCGGTAGGATAGGAGAGGTTAAGGTGTTAAGAGTAAAGTGTTTGAATTTATATCACGACTCCCCTAAACATTTTTGACACAGTAGCAAAGTAGAAGTATGGAAATGTATGTGAAAGAAAAGGAATCTTAGGGACAAAGGAAAAAGAAAAGAGTAACTCTGTGTAGTAAATTCTAGATCCATTTTAGGATAAAGGAAGTCCTTTGTGTCGAACTTTTTATTACATCGAAAAGAAATTTTAAGATAACAGTTACATTATTCAAAACACTTGACATCGTGTAAAAAAGGAGAGAGACTAATGTATGTATTATAGAACAAAAGGGTCAATTTGCTACTCATAGAATTCCCTAGTACAGTACAAGGAAAAGACAGGGTTGGATTACAGATTGAAAATATTCACTTGACATATAACAATTTTACATACACCCTTTATTTCTATTCACACGTAATGAGAGTATTCTAATGAATAAGTTTCGTCGGATGGTAACGGGAAAAGGGCGTTACACTGGAATGGTGTGTATCACGTGCAAGATCGTGTAGACCCACTTAGTATTAGTCAACACGGAATTCCGAAGATGAGAAAAAAGGACGAAGGGAGTCCGGACTGTCGGACTGCTATTTTGATAAAGTTTATCGTGTCTTTGAGATGGCTTCTTTTGGAGACGAGTAGTCGGGATGTCATATGGATATCCTCTGGAGAGTGCAGGACTTCGGTACGGACAGAATGAGTGGTAATGTAGAGGTAGTAATATCCCGTAATATCATATACGTGTATGACTCGTATTTTGACATAATCTTTGTCACAGAGTTGGTTTTTGTGTCCTTATTCGTTATTTGTTACGTACGACGATTCGAACACTATTTAAATCTTCATGTTAGAAAATAGTATTATATAAAAGGAAATATATATACGTATACATATAAAGATACTACTTTTATTATACGCCAGTGACATCTTTTGTTTCTAAATCGTTTTACTTTTTTTCATTAGGGACTTTCTCGTCTTGGGTACGTATTGACAATCGTCTACGCATAGACAGGTCTGATAACTAAATATATATATATACATGTGTATATATACGTCACACGTAAATATATATATGTGTGTGTTTGTATACGATAATTTGTATGCATGGAGAATTTTGTCCGAGTGTGAGGTAGAGGACGATATATAGGATGAACATAAGCTAATTCATATTTAGTTTCGTAGTGAGGTCAGTCGTTTAGTCAAATTTTATTTTAAACAAATACTACCGACGTAATTGTATACATGGCTTTAAATAAACTAGTTACTGGACAGAAATTTCCTGACTCAATAAAAGTAAAAACCATTAATATTTATTACGATACTACTTGTTAAAAGGAGTAAGTAATAGGTCTATAAAAGAACCTTATTTTTGGTCAAGAGAGTGGTTCCTACCCTCAAAAACTTTTGCAAAGTAGTCGTTAAGATATGAGAAACGATATTATAAATAATACATTTCACTTTACACTGTTTTTCTTATTAACTACGTCAACCTTTTATGAGTGTAAGGAAAACTCCCGTCTAAAGTCAAACCTCTCTAACCTTAAGTATCATACCATAGAGTACAAACTTACACCTACACTCTTATAGTAGTTCAAGTAGTTACAGTGAGACAAAAGTTTACTTTTTCTTTACAAAACAATCAAATTAATAAATGTTTCTTTGAATGAATCACGTTCTATTATTTTTAACAACTGACCCTATTTATGACCCATTGGAAATTATTATGAATGTTGAAAAATTTTTATTATTATATTTGATAATCCCTGAATCTTTTTTCGGTCAATAATCTTATTATCTTTTTACTTACGCTCTTTATTCAGAAACGAAAACCAACCCGAAGGGAACACTGAGTCGACCATTTATTAGACGGACGTTACACCCTCTGGACCCAAACTAGGGACCCACCCTTTCTAGGGGACATCTTCCCTTTTCGATGGGTGAGGTCATAAGACCGGACCTCTTAAGGTACCCGACATATCAGGTACCCCAGCGTTTTTCAACCTGTGCTGACTCGTTAAAAGTGAGTGAGAAAAACCTACTCGATTAAATGAACTTTTAACTGATTAAAATCTTCTCAAAATATCCTTCAGTTACTATTGTGACATTAAACAAAGTTATTATTTAAGACAATTTTATATACGAAGTAAAATTATTTACTCTATTTTACTACTTAGACTAAGAAGTTAAATTCCTAGTCTTTACTCTAATAAAATGAAGACACAGTTTCACTCCCACTTATAAGTAGAACTGGATAAAAAAGTGGACATCTATATTTTATTAATATATAGTTGAAATAAAGGGATTAGACTTGTAAAACCCTCCTCGATAACCAGAACATGATGGTTACTGTATTATCTGACGTTTTCGATGGTAAAGAAAATTTGACACAAAACACTTCGTTACCGACCCTAATTTGACTGAACACTGGATCTACTAATTTCGACTCTTTCATCCGGTTACTTGTTTTAGGTACCCCACCTCTCTCCTAATACCTTGTTTTTATAGATGATTTCTGAAAACTTTACTAAAGGTTCATTTAATCTATCTGACGGTTATACTTCAGTGTCTTTAATTTACTAACCCAACTTTTTTTACTAAATAAGATAAAGAAGTAAAAAGTTATTAGACGGATAGAGTTTATTATTTCACCAACTTCGGAAAGACCTAAAAGATTTTCAGGACAAATCTTCACTTCTCTTTCCTACTTTCAATATCGATACATTGCGTTACGTTTTACTTTCACAATCACCGAGTCATAACAGACTGAGAAACGCTGGGGTACCTGACATCGGGCGGTTCCGAGGAGACAGATACCCCAAAGGGTCCGTTCTTATGACCTCACCTAACGGTAAAGAAGGAGGTCCCCTAGAAGGACAGGGTCCCTAGTTTGGACGTAGAGGACGTAACCATCCGTAAAAAAAAAAGAAAATGGTAAATCGGCGAACGCTTCGGGTATAGATTGATCTTCCCACCAATTTTTATGTTTTTAGATTAGAAGGGTATAAATTATCGACTGTTCTCCGTTCCTTTTTCCAAAATTTTATTACTACAACTTACTTATTTGGAGATTCCAACTGATGTCTTATGATGCAATAAAAAATTTTAGACCATCTCTTTATGTCATCATCATTTCTTAGAATTGTTCTCTTTACTAAAGTCACTTTATTAGTATCCTTCCGATACTTTACAAGTTTTATCCTCTGTTTTATATAGTAAACATCGTAAAATGAAAGTCCATAGATTTTTCTTTTCGTTACCAACTTGATTTTTGTAGAACAAAAAGAATATTGTTTAAAAATATGAAGGAATTCAAAGTGATCATTTTCTTTTATTCTAAGTGAAGCAAATAAGGTAACAAGTATTACACACGATACTTTCGGTCGGTTTTATCTGTAAATTTCCTTTTAGACTATGTGTCAAATGTATAGAATTTGTTTTAAAGGAGGATGTCGAACATCTCTCTTACTGTCTCTTGTCTTGTTTATAAAAGACCAATATTTTTCGGAAAACGAAAAAATGTTTATAAGTTGAAGTTCGTGAATTACATTTTCTTTTTTGTTCATTTAACCCGATTCTATTTTCTCTATAAAAGGAAACAGTTTAATGAAAAAGATTCAAAATTCACTCAGTCAAGATTCTTAAAGTTGTACAGTACTGGTGTATACGTTTTTATTCACAATGCTCATAATTTGTTACGTTAAATTGTGGAGGAAGTTTATAAAACATAAATGATAACTAATCCATGAGTACATCGACATCTTATAGAAATTTATTGAACTTTCGTTAATATGGTCCTTCTTTTATATAACACTCTAGACTCAACTTTACGGACGAAGTCCTGAGTAATCAACACCTGGAATTATTATGAATGGGTTGTCTTAATGAATCCTCAAATTTATTTATGAAACTACACTCGGGAATCGATATCCTGTACTTTATGTTAGTGACGCTAAATCTTCTCACGTGTAGATAAGTACTCCTCTCAAGTGAGGGGTTTGATCGGAAACGTGATTGACTTGTTTAATTCACGTTTCCGATCGAACCCCTTTATTCAGACTTGTTTATTAAATCAAAGAGAAAAATTTAACACATTACAAATAGAAATTTTAATCAATCTTACATCCAAAATATGACATCATGTCTATAGGTTTTGCAGTCTCCGATTTCGTTCTGTCTTCGGGTAAAGAGAAATTATATTTGTAGACCTTACTCCGTCAGACCCCGACGACAGGACCGAGGAACTAATACCCTAGGTCCGAGATACAGTAAAGTGACGACACATAGTAAAAGTACCAAAACCTACCAAGTTTTTAGTAAGGGAACAATCGTGACGTCAGTCAGTGTCCTTTTTGACTCATTACCCCTCTCGTACTGACGTAGAAAGAAAATTCTTGTACTAGTCTTTAAACGTGTTTAGTGAAGGTAACTGTACGGTAACCGGTAGTTAATCAATATACTGATGTGGATCGACGTTCCCTCAGTCGTTCACATTATTAATGGACCCACCAGTACACGGTCAATATAATGGTATGTTCTTTCCTTTTTCTTTATATTCACTTGTTAATCGTCAAAGACAGTAGAGGTAGTCAGTACTCTTTACATATTTGTAGTATTAATACACTTCCGTTAGACTATTTTCAGTTTTGTTGTCGTGAGAAGATCTGGTAACTAACTTAAACACGACTTAAAAAACTGAACTGGGGAGGGAGTGTATTCCAGTTTTTTCAGGGTTTTGAAATTAAACTAGTTTGAACTTGTCTGAAAACTTACTTCTATAAATTACTATAATTATTACTTTGTTTTTTCTTTACTTTATTTCAAAAGATACCGTCCGTAAACAATCTTATTGGTATTCTTGGTACAGAAAAGAGTGGGAATGTAGGGAAATCGTTAGTAAGACATTGTGGAAGTCAAGTCAAGTCAGAGAGTCAACACAGGCTGAGAAACACTGGGGTACTTAGCGTCGTGCGGTCCGAAGGGACAGGTAGTGGTTGAGGGTCTCAAGTGAATCTGAGTGCAGCTAGCTCAGTCACTACGGTAGGTCGGTAGAGTAGGAGACAGCAGGGGAAGAGGAGGACGGGGATTAGGGAGGGTCGTAGTCTCAGAAAAGGTCAAACAGTTGAGAAGCGTACTCCACCGGTTTCATGACCTCAAAGTCGAAATCGTAGTAAGGAAGGTTTCTTTAGGGTCCCGACTAGAGGAAGTCTTACCTGACCAACCCAGAGGAACGTCAGGTTCCCTGAGAGTTCTCAGAAGAGGTTGTGGTGTCAAGTTTTCGTAGTTAAGAAGCCACGAGTCGGAAGAAGTGTCAGGTTGAGAGTGTAGGTATACACTGGTGACCTTTTTGGTATCGGAACTGATCTGCCTGGAATCAGCCTGGAATGATGACAATTTATACCTGAAGGGTCCACCACAATCACCGTTTCTCGGGCGGACGGTCACGTTCTCTACATTCTCTACACCCAAAGTAGGGACCCAACCCTTCTAAGGAACCTCCTCCCGTACCATTGGGTAAGGTCATAAGAGCAGACCTCTTAGGGTGACTGTTTCCTCGGACCACCCTATGTCAGGTGTCAACACGTTTCTAAGTCTGTGTTGACTTTGCTGAATCGTACGTCCATATACGCACTTTATACGTACACTTTGTTTTATTCCCACAAAAATTTGTAAATAAATCAAAAATTAACTTATTAACGAAATGTCTTAAAACAACAAAAGACAGTTTGTAGTTATACTTAGTCGGTATCCTTATGTATCCAGGGGAGGGAGGACTGCAGGAAATGTTACAAAACAACCAAAGACAGTATTAATGTACATATAGGGGAGGGTGTACTCGTAGGGAGGGAAGGGGTGTAGGTGGGGAGATCCAGTAGTGTCTCGTGGTCTGTCGAGGGACACAATATGTCGTTGAAAAGTGATTGTTAGGTGAAATGTGTGTTATCACATGTATATGACTACGATGAAAGAGGTAAACAGGGTGAGGGAGGGACGGGGCTGACACAGGTGATCAGGTAAGAAATGTAGACATAGAGGTAAGGAAGGAACGTTTTCCAAGTAGTCATAGTAAAAAGATATAAAGTATATATACGCAATTATATGATATTAGTAAAAAGACAAAGACTGAATGAAGTCAGACATATCGTCCTGGATACAAGTAGATGGAGCGATCTTGACTGAGTTTAAGTAAGAAAAAATACCGACTCATTATATGGTAAAATTATATGCATGGTGTAAAAGAAATAGTAGACAGTTACTTGTAGATCCAACGAAGGTACGGGACCGATAACATTTATTACGACGTTACTTGTGACCCCATGTGCACAGAAAATCTTAATACCAAAAGAGTCCTATATACGGGTCATCACCCCAACGACCCAGTATACCATGTAAATTAGGATCAAAAAATTTCTTTAGAGGTATGATAAGAGGTATTACCAATAAAGTCAAATATATAGGTGATTGTCACATCCTCACAAGGGACAAGAGGTGTGGGAGAGGTCGTAAATAAACATCTAAAAAACTACTACCGGTAAGACTAACCACACTTCACTATGGAGTAACATCAAAACTAAACGTAAAGAGATTATTACTCACTACAACTCGTAGAAAAGTACACAAATAACCAGTAAACATATTGAATCCTCTTTATAGACAAATCCAGAAGACGGGTGAAAAACTAACCCGACGAACAAAAGGACTGTGACTCGACATAGTTTACGAATATATAAGACCTCTAATTAAGACACAGTCAACAAAACAAACGTCAATAAAAGAGGGTAAGACTCCCCTCGAAACCTTGTTTATAACGTAATCTGGTAAGTTTCTTTACAGAAAGTTTTTTAGGAATAGATTTACTCCGGTACTAAAGAACTTTTTGAAACCCTTAATAAGAGAACTTAACAAAATCTACGATCGAAGGTTTTGTTTGTTATCTTAATCAGAGTAGTAAAATATAAGTAAACTAAAAAAGGAAACAACAGGAAAAAAAAAAAAACGGGACGAGAAAATTGAAGTCGGTTTTCGTCGTGACGGAATCGGTTATCGGGTTATTGGAAGAGTTTTACCGGACACAGACACGATAGTCCTTCGGTCCTGGAGACTAACTACCTAGTGTACTCCAACCCACCCTTTAAATTACATATAAGAAAGTAGGTTGTTTTATGTGTAACTCGTCGGTACATAGATCGTCACATGAACTAAAACCTATACTTTGTCCCTTGATTTGTCTATCGTAGGGGTGGAAATAACTGAAACCTCAAATTACTCTCTGTCTATTACTTTCTATTAAACTTTTTATAGTGTGGGTCTTTACAGTTTAATATCATAATGTTTCTCTATGTATCCCTCTACATACCTAGTTCCTTCCGAGGCGACTCCTTCTCCACGACCTAATTTTTAACCTCAATTTTGATTGATCTACTTCTATGAATAACCTTTCCCGCTATCTCTCTCCCAAAGTCAATGTCTCCTCGTGTATATTTCCGGGACTCCATCCTTTAATTGATTTTCATTTCGTCTAGTCTCCAGGACCTTTTGTCTTCGTCTTCTAATTCTACCCTGGATGAATTTTAGAAAACGTGTCACTTCCTTTGATGTTTGTTCTACTTTTCTATTAGGAGTCTTACCCTCTTTTATTATCGTTTACTTTGTTGACTGTTTCCTAATTAAAGGTTTTAGGTGTTCGTCGAGTAAGTCGAGTTATGGTCTTTTTGTTGGGTTAGTTTTTCACCCGTCTTCTGGATTTGTCTGTAAAGAGGTTTCTTCTATATGTCTACTGATTGTTTGTATACTTTTCTACGAGTCGTAGTGAGTAATAATCTCTTTACATTTAGTTTTGATGTTACTCTATAGTGGAGTGTGGTCAGTCTTACCGGTAGCAGTTTTTTAGATGTTGTTAGGTACGACCTCTCCCACACCTCTTTTCCTTTAGGAGGACGTGACAACCCCCCTTACATTAAATATGTCGGTGATACCTTCTGTTACACCTCTAATGAAATTTTTGATCCTTATTTTGATATATACTGGGTCGTTGGAGTAATGACCCGTATATGGGACTCCTATGGTATTGACTTCTCCCGTATATGTGAGGCTACAAGTGACGTCGTGATAAATGTTATCGGTCCCGTACTTCGTTGGATCTACAAGTAACTGTCTACTTCCCTATTTTTTCAACACCATGTATATGTGTTACCTTATAATAAGTCGGTATTTTTCTTTGTGTAAACTAAGTCAAGACTACTCCACCTACTTGGATCTCGGATAATATGTGTCACTTCATTCAGTCCTTCTCTTTCTGTTTATAGAGTATAATTGTGTATATATCCCTTAAATCTTTCTACCATGGCTATTTGGATAGACGTGCGTAATCACCTCTGCGTCTGTCTCTCTCGTCTGAACACCTGTGTCTCTCCCTTCCTCTCCACCCTCTTTAACTCTGTCTCCGTGACGTCGTATATATAATGGTATACACTTTGGTCCGTCGATCATCTTTCCATGATATACTGCGTCCCTCGAGTTTAGACCACGAGACACTGTTGAATCTCCCCATCCCCCGAGGTCCCCCTCCCCTGTCTGTATATGGATTCCGACCAATTACAACTATATACCGTCTTTGGTTGTGTTATGACATTTCGTTAATAGGAGGTTGATTTTTATTTAATAAAATAATTTTTCTAATTCAACCTTCCACTCTCCCCGTTACTGTAGTTCCGGTATAAAAAGTACGATTTCTAAAAAATTTAGGTAAATTGTTGACCTTAGATAACTTCATAAACTCGTTCTCTTAACATACGACTGTAGTAATAAGAATTTTATGGGAGTGTCTGGTCCCTGAAGTCTATTCATCCCACACACGTTTTGGATGTCAACCCTTGGTCAATCCTCTAATCAGATCGTTACATCCGTTCTCCTTTTCCAGGTGATTTCACACTTTTGATCTCTCTACACATCTCTTCACTCGTTATAAATCATTCATTTTGACTATACCGAATTATTACCTAACTTAAAAATCCCACTCCCTCACGTTCCATACTCCTCTGAGGACACAAAGACCAAAAATTTTGTCTAACTGATACTACGTAAAGTACTCAATCTCTTGTCACTCTCTATCCGCCTTTAGGTGTCAACCACATATAGAGTATTCGGTTACTCTATTTAACGTCTCCTTTATAAGTAGTTTTTTATTCCCACCGATTCTTAGTTTTGATCTACCTAAATTTTAAAATAAAATATCTAGATGTTACTTCTCTAACGTTTCCTATAACTCTTACTTTCCGTTTCCCACATTCTTCTTTTGGTCCTTGTGTACAGAAGGACCTTCAATTCCTCTTTTTAATTTAGTTCTGTCATTCAAACAAGTTACCACAATTAACGACGACTTTTCAGTTCAATGTAAAAAATTTACAAGTAGTCTAAATAACCCTCCCTGAACACGTATTGACTAAATATAAACAAACACACAACTATGAATTATTCCAACTACTTTGATTTACCGACTAGAGACTTTTTATTATTCAAGAATCTTCAAATTAAAAGGAATAGTTTCTGAATAAAATGAATTAAAGGATACAGGACTATGTCAAATTACATCTTCGTATAAAGTACTTACGATTTGTGTTAAATTTGAAGGGTTTAATATAAGGAGAAATAAAGAAATAGAATAACAATTATGATAAATTATTTCTCTTGGTGTTCTTACATGTTACTGAAAATCATTTACGTTTGTTTGTGTAAAACCGGTGTTCCAAAAAATCAGAAGATTAAAGGTTTCTTCATACCTTATAAACCCCAAACAAGGATGGAAAATAAATATACTTATTTCGATACTTCCTTGGTACAATTGTCACAAACTGAACACGAAACACAAAATCCCAACAAATTTTTACGAGCAATACTAACTTCTAGACTTACGAGATTTCTTGATCTGTCATTTTCGTCTTCCGACACGAACCTACCCCAACGATATCTGTCGTAAATGTGGTCGTGTCTCTGTAGGAGACGTCTCCCGTCAGTTTCGGTCGGGGTCGAACTGTTCTTCTTTCGCCTCCATTCCACGTTCTCTCTGTGAAGTCAAACCCTCTTTATTTCGTGACTCCTTCATAAATAAAAGTAGTTCACTCGTCTTTGATATTTAATTCTTCAGTAATTGTTTTATACAAGATTTATCATCGATTTGTATTTGACTTTGTATACCCTGGTTATTGATACTTTTATCTGATTCTACCGTATATTCTAGTTCTTAACATCTCTTTGTTGTCATATCAATACAATGACCGATAAAGACACAAGTCGTTATCAGAAAAGAATATTGTCACCGACATAGATGGTAATTTCGATTGACTAAATGAACAAAAAGAGATTTATTTACCTACTCACATGATCGACACACAAGAACAAACTCAGTGACTAAACATTGACTCCACTCATATTAGTAACTCAGACTCCATAGGATTAGTCCGTAGTTAATTGGCAATCCTTTACAGTGTAGATTTGAAGTTTTCTAAACAAAATGAGAATAACCAGGTAAGGTTAACCCTCTTGTTTGTTATACTTTTTACTTAGGTCTTTATGTAGAAGTTTAACGTAAAACTGATAAGAAACAGACTAATTTTTAGAGACTACCAAAAGAAGCACTATCGAGTCACCCATTTCTTAGAAAGTTTTCGGACGTTACGTCCTCTGTATCCTCCGCGTCCAAGAGGGGGACCGAACCCTTCTTGGGGACCTCTTCCTCTACCGTTGGGTGAGGTCTTAAAAACGGACCTCTTAGGGTACCTGTCACCTCGGACCCCCCGATGTCAGGTTTAGAGACGAGTCTTTATGTTTTGTTCATTATTTTGACTAGTTTCCATGTACTTTGAGTTTAGTGAAGGAAGAAGAGACCCTCATCTTAATTCTTAGTCACGTTTATTTTACCTTTATTTCCGATATACCTTTCGGGTAT
This sequence comes from Capra ibex, assembly GCA_006410555.1. NCBI lineage: Eukaryota > Metazoa > Chordata > Mammalia > Artiodactyla > Bovidae > Capra > Capra ibex. The sequence continues at coordinate 1,856,969 of SJYO01016727.1, forward strand.
ATAAACGTTCAGTCAGGAGCAATTACCTCTTACCAGTATCGAGAGTTAGATTTATTCGTAAAAAAAAAAAACTGAATGTTAATACCTTATAAACTCGACCTTTACTGGAACCTCTAGGTATATGAATTTAAAGAAGTGACAAGTGTCCTCCCTTAAGGAAATCGTGATCCCTTTTACTCGCGAGTACTTCACTAATGAATTATTTTCTTAGGTTGAGGACGAGGATGGGATAGATCTTGATAAAGAGAATATGGTGTGGCGGTGTCAGGTCATCCTTTTTCCTTTCTATTATTCGTCGGAAAACTCTCTCCATTCTGGAATCCGTAAAAACTCATTATTTGGAGAAGAATTGCAAGTATTCTTTCCGTTCTAGCCTTAGTTTTTAAAATGTCGGTAATTTTCAGTCAATACTTCATATAAACCCTTCGAACTACATGACGTCGAGTGCCCCAACGTTTCACAGCCTGTGCTGAATCCCTGACTTGTTGTTGCTACTTCATATACATGTACCTCAAGTACCGACTCCATCCTACGCTTCCTTTCAAACATCATGTTTAAACGGATCATAACACTTGGAGACTCTCAGGGAATGAAAGTATTCGTAGTCTAAGTGAATAAGTTAAAATATTTATTTATCGTCATATTAAAAATTTTCCCTTCTAAAGTAAAGAGAAAATAAACATATGAATATAATATCCAAAAGTGAATAAAAAAATTTATCGTGATCCTTTTGTGCATAGTGAGAAAAGAGTACAAAAATTTGGGATTCATAGTCAACACAGTGTACATAGTCCTCGATATTGATGCACTTCTTCGACTCATACGTTTCTACTTTTTGTGTTACGGTACGGAATTTCTACTCCCATTTACCGAATGACACACAAATTTCTCCCGGGGCAGGACCCACCGATCTTGTGTCCTTATTACCCCCCTTAATTCCTCTGTTCCTCCGTACGACACCTCCTCAGTCACAACGTTTTCTACATCCTGGGACTTCCGAACACACAAATAGTTGGAAAACTCTCTCCGTTCCTGAAAAAAAAAAAAAAAAAATTTCTTTTCAATTCTCCGGACCTTCAAGGTCAAAGAAAGTCATCCTTCTTAGAAGACTTCTGGAGAAATTCCCTCTATTAGTGATTACAATTGGAAATTGAATTACTTCTTTGGTTGGACATTTCCTTGATTACTTTTTTTTGACCCTTTAAGGAGTGCTACACTCTCAAGAGAATTAGGTAGGTGAAGTTGGGATAGACCGAAGTGTCACATAATTTATAAACGTCCGTCATTTGGTTTCTAACCTATTAGTCAAGTCAAGTCAAGTCAGTGAGTCAGCACAGACTGAGAAACGCTGGGGTACTTAGCGTCGTGTGGTCCGGAGGGACAGGTAGTGGTAGGAAGTCTTCTTTACCTCATCGGTAGTACCAGTTGTTTTCTCAGGTTTTACGTCATGAACCTACGTTAGAGTTTTTGCTGTCTTACTAGAGACAAGCAGAGGTTCCGTTTGGTAAGTTATAGTGTCAATAGGTTCAGATACGGGGTTGGTCATTGTGACTTCTTCGACTTCAACTTACCAAGATACTTCTGGATGTTCTGGAAAATCTTGATTGTGGGGGTTTTCTACAGAAAAAGTAATATTCCCTGACCTTACGTTTTCATCCTTCAGTTCTTTGTGGACCTCATTGTCCGTTTAAACCGGAACCTTACGCCTTACTTCGTCCCGTTTCTGATTATCTCAAAACGGTTCTTTTACGTGACCAGTATCGTTTGTGGGAGAAGGTTGTTGTGTTCTCTTCTGAGATGTGTACCTGTAGTGGTCTACCAGTTGTGGTTTTAGTCTAACTAATATAAGAAACGTCGGTTTCTACCTCTTCGAGATATGTCAGTTGTTTTTGTTCTGGTCCTCGACTGACACCGAGTCTAGTACTTGAGGAATAATGGTTTAAGTCTGAGTTTAACTTCTTTCATCCCTTTTGGTGATCTGGTAAGTCCATACTGGATTTAGTTTTGGGAATACTAATATGTCACCTTCACTCTTTATCTAAATTCCCGGATCTAGACTATCTATCTCACGGACTACTGGATACCATACTCAAAACACGGTAACATGTCCTGTGTCCCTAGTTCTGGTAGGGGTACCTTTTCCTTACGTTTTTTCGTTTTACCGACAGACCCCTCCGGAATGGTTATCGACACTTTTCTTCTCTCCGCTCTTCGTTTCCTCTTTTCCTTTCTATATTCGTAGACTTACGTCTCAAGGTTTCTTATCGTTCTTCTCTATTCTTTCGGAAGGAGTCACTAGTTACGTTTCTTTATCTCCTTTTGTTGTCTTACCCTTTCTGATCTCTAGAGAAGTTCTTTTAATCTCTATGGTTCCCTTGTAAAGTACGTTTCTAACCTATTATGTATATCAAATTATTTTTCACCGTTACTTCACGTGGATTGTGTTTCTGCTTTTATTCTAAAGTTATCCATATTTCATTTTGTACGTTCTACTATTTGTATAAGTTACGTTATATGGAAAATTAGTTATTCTTGATGTTGATTACTTTTAATAAACCATGATAAGGTTTTTGAGAGAACTATTTGTACTCTCATTACGAAACTAGTTATTAACGATAATATCAAATCGTAAGACTGGATCAAACCAAAAATATAGACCAACAAGGATATAGATCAATTTAAATAACAACGGGGATCTATTAAAACATTTATTCTACCTTCAGAGTTTCCGAAATTAATAGAGTCAATTTATCCTCAATGATCAAAAAGATTGTGATTATGAACTTAAGATTAATAGAAGGGTTTATCCCGAAACCTAAAAAAGTAGACTTAAGTGACAAGATCCACGACCAGACCTTTAACAGGGAAATACTCCGATATACGACCCCAAGTCATAAATACGTTTTTTTATGTTTTACTAAATCCTTCGTCAATCCATTATTCGACCAAATCGATTTCAGAAGACTTCGGATTATCTGTAGAAGTTTTATTTGATCCTTTTATTTTAAAGAGAAATAGTAAAGAAAGGAGTTTAAGTATCTTGCTAGTAAAACGATATACGGGATGTCAAAAATTTACTATTATCTTTCAGTGAATGGTGTTTAAACTCCTAGTGACTGTTGATTTTAGGTATCTAAAGAGTAATGACAAGGAAGGGAGTTTAAAGGTCTTATAAGTACAGTAATTTACGGGTTCTCGAAACTTTACTAATATCCTTCATAGATTAATGATTAAAATTCCTAATGAATTTAGCGAAGACGGTAATTATAAATGTTCTTTTGAGTCCTATCGAGAAAATCATATGGTAAAGTCGATTCACCCATCTTATAATTTTTTTGTGTGTGTTGGGTATTTAGACGACCATATACAGGAGTGTCTATATGTTATTGACACCATTTTTGAAGGTTACATACAACAAGAATTCGTCTCTACCAGTCACCTGATAGACGCTGTATGTGTTTAAAGGGTCAAATTCATCAACTCTTCGTATCCTTTCTTTATCGTCACAACATACGACCTCTCCTTTTCGTATTGAAAAATGTTGAAAGTCTTATATTGAATGTACTGTCATTTCTCTTTGCAGTTTTGCTCGTTAGTTTTCAGGTATTCCTCTTTGTGTCACACCCAACCCTGTGCAGGAGACTCCGGTTCATTGGGATTTCGTGTGGAGACACAGGGACGTCAAGGAAGAAAAATTAGTTCCCACCTCAGACTAAAAATGGTAGAGTCGTTTAAGTACCATCCCTGTGGAGTGTGTCAGGTCTACGGTTACCTACTCTACTTTGGGTAATCAGGTTCTACATTTCCTTTGACTCACTGTTCGTCTGAAGGGAAGGCAGTCCTGACACTACCACAGCGAACCAGACCAGACTTTAGAGTCAGAGTCTTAAACAAAGTAAATTTAGGTGTTGTAAATAACCAGGAGAATACTGTTATCGCGTTTGAGATTTTATAGAAGTCAACATATATACTTAGGTTTAGAGAATTACAAAGAACAGTTCGACATCAGATGACAGTGGTTGAATCTTAGTAAGATAGAGAGTCCTGAGTCTTTTCAGTTTCACTTCAGCGAGTCAGCACAGGCTGAGAAACGCTGGGTACCTGACATCAGGTGGTTTGAGAAGGCAGGTACCCTAAGAGGTCCGTTCTTATGACCTCACCCATCGGTAAAGGAAGAGGTCCCCTAGAAGGGCTGGGTCCCTAACTTGGGTCCAGAGGGTGTGACGTCCGTCTACGAAATTGGAGACGCGGTGGTCCCTTCGGGGTCCTGAGTTTGGAGTCCAAATTTCACAGAGGGTTCTCACTTTTGGACTTAGTTCGACACTGACGGACGTTAGGGGGAAAGTGATCCATGGTCCCGAGTCACCTCTCTTGGGAAGGAGTGGAGAGTAAAGACTGTGACTGTCATCTTTACTTTGTCTAATAAAAAGATCAATCGTTTTTTGATGAGTTTTTTTCAAACATAAGTAAGTTTCGATGTCTTCTTTAGTACTGAACCCATAGACTTTGTAAGACTTTTTGACAAACTCAGTATTTAATGTAGGGTAAAAGTAATATGTGATTTATAAAAAAAACGAGGGGTTTCCGTTTTAGTTGTCTTTTTACACAAAACCCCTGATGAAATGAAGATACGACTGACTTATGGAATATTACGTCATATTGCGAAGTAATCAGTAAAACGTTACCTATTTCAAAAATTTCATCTTATTCCATCTGTAGTGTCCTTTTACTTTTTTATAGACATAAAGTTCGACAATGAAAATAAAAACGAAACGTTACTGTTATATCTGTAAAACAGTTTACAGGAGTCCGAGGAGTCAGACTGTTTACCATAAAATGAGAGCTAAGAGATCCTATAAAATTGGAAAAGGGAACAAGATTTTATATAGTAAGTATTTTCCTCTTATGATTATCTTTTTTTACACAGTGTGTTTTGTTTATTGTTTCGGTGGTTAAGTTTGATCAAATTTGTCATTCCGAAGGACTGTTGGACAGTTGTAGTAATAGTCACTACCAAAACAATGTTTGGATTCCCTCACAAAACACCATTTAGATTTCTACTGTACGCGTCAAGTTGATGGAAAAAGAAGTGGAAAGGAGACCAGACGGAGGAGGAAGGGGGTCTTTTTGGTTCCATTAATTCGTTCCAACATTAAGATTAATAGTTTATCGACAACTTACTTTACTGTCAAAAAAGTCACTTCTAAACTACATTATTCGTATATTTCTTCAAGGTGTGACTCGTTCGAAAGATGATTTTCACCTAGTATATTGTTGCTGTTATCGTCGTTTTTTTACGTCTTTAATTTGTTCACCGAATGTTACTTATTTTTACGTGTAAAATGGAAGAGTCAGGTAGACCCGTCCCGTGAGTGTCATAGATGATAAGTGACCTTTTACAGGTTTGATTCCCGGGACCTGTCCTGACATTTGAGGTGTCTTTCAGTAGTGACGGTTCATGGTGATACAGTGTGGTCACTTTTTTTGGACTTTTGAGGAGAAACATCTCAAAGGTCTTTTCAAATCGAAAAGACCTTAAAGTTTATTTACAATAATTAAATTTCTTAATGAGAGTGACAGTCTTTTCTCACTATTTACTTTGATTCTTTTTTTTATGTGGCTCGAACCTTTGCAGGAGTACTTTTATTGTTAAAGGTCCAATTGTGGTGTGTGAAGACAAAACTACCATAAGAACTGAACAGACTTAGGAATTGAAGTTTTAAAATAAAACATAATGGGTGTAGATCGATTTCTCTTTTAAGTAACAAATTCTCAAGAGAAATTAGGAAAACAGAAATAGACCAGACATTCTCGAAATTTTACTCGGGTAGTCTCATCGGAATTATGAAACATTGCCTATTGGACAACACTGTAGTGGACTTTACTGAACTGAATATGATTGGTTAAATAGATGTAAAGACGTAGTGTCTCCAGTTAAAGAAGGGAAGGATAACTAGTCATTAAGTAGAATAAGTTGATCGTAAGTCTGAAATATGATTTCATACACAAGTAAATAAGATACAATCGAGAAACCGAATAATGTCTGAAGTACCTTTCTCGTCGAATGGACCATGTGTAGTAGAGCACCTGGACGTCGAGGGTTGTCCGTAAAGTATCGGAAGACCCAACATATCATAAATTAGAGACGACACCGGGATTACTAAGGTAGTGTCATCTGTAGTTGTAACTGTCTCGGTCGTCCTTTTAGACATTTTGTGTTTATTCTCCTCGACTCATATATTTACTTACATGGTATAATAATGTAGAGAATCTCTTATACTTCACTCCAAAATTCTTAAGTATTGTTAAAATGATTGAAAATTGTACTTTAACAAACGAAAAAATAGGAATCGTCAATCTTTAGTGTTTTGTTTTACATATGAAAACGTGAATTAACAAATTTTTTTGAATTGTCTATTTTTGTATGTAATTTTAATATTATTTTCGTTTCGTTATTTAGAAAAGAGGAATGGGAGATTGGAGGTAATAAAAACTCATTAGATATTAGTAAAGAACGGTCGTTTAAACCTTTTGAGTCGTCACCGGTGTCTTGACCTTTTCCAGTCAAAAGTAAGGTTAAGGTTTCTTTCCGTTACGGTTTCTTACGAGTTTGATGGCGTGTTAACGTGAGTAGAGTGTACGATCATTTCATTACGAGTTTTAAGAGGTTCAGTCCGAAGTCGTTATGCACTTGGCACTTTAAGGTCTACAAGTTCGACCAAAATCTTTTCCGTCTCCTTGGTCTCTAGTTTAACGGTTGTAGGCGACCTAGTACCTTTTGCATTCTCTCAAGGTCTTTTTGTAGACAAAGACGAAATAACTGATGTGGTTTCGGAAACTGACACACCTAGTGTTCTTTGACACCTTTTAAGACTTTCTCTACCCTTATGGTCTGGTGGACTGGACGGAGAACTCTTTAGACATACGTCTGAGTGCTTCGTTGTCAATCTTGACCTGTACCTTGTTGTCTGACCAAAGTTTATCCTTTTCCTCAGGTAGTTCCGACATATAACAGTGGGACGAATAAATTTAATATACGTCTCATGTAGTACTCTTTGCGACCTGACCTTCTTTGTGTTCGACCTTAGTTCTAACGGCCCTTTTTATAGTTAGTGGAGTCTATACGTCTACTGTGGTGGGAATACCGTCTTTCACTTCTCTTTGATTTTTCGGAGAACTACTTTCACTTTCGCCTCTCGTTTATTCAACCGAATTTCGAGTTGTAAGTCTTTTGCTTCTAGTACCGTAGGCCAGGGTGGTGAAGTACCCTTTATCTACCCCTTTGTCACCTTTGTCACCGACTGAAATAAAGAACCCCGAGGTTTTAGTGACGTCTACCACTGACGTCGGTACTTTAATTTTCTGCGAATGAGGAACCTTCCCTTCAATACTGATTGGATCTATCGTATGAGTTTTCGTCTCTGTAATGAAACGGCTGATTCCAGGCAGATCAGTTCCGATACCAAAAAGGTCACCAGTGCATACCTACGCTCTCAACCTTCTTCCGACACTTCTTCCGACTCGCGACTTCTTAACTACGAAAACTTGACACTACAACCTCTTCTGAGAACTCTCGGGGAACCCGACGTTCTTCTGGGTTGGTCAGGTAAGACTTCCTCTAGTCGGGACCCTAAAGAAACCTTCCTTACTACGATTTCGACTTTGAGGTTATGAAACCGGTAGAGTACGTTTCTCAACTGAGTAACCTTTTCTGAGACTACGACCCTCCCTAATCCCCGTCCTCCTCTTCCCCTGCTGTCTCCTACTCTACCGACCTACCGTAGTGACTGAACTACCTGTACTCAGACTCACTTGAGGCCCTCAACCACTACCAGTCCCTCCGGACCGTACGACGCTAAGTACCCCAGCGTTTCTCAGTCTGTACTGACCCACTAACTTGACTTGACTATTAGTAAAGATACTTTATAAAGTCTTAAATCTTGTCATTGCAATAAGTAATTTTCAATCCGTAAACAATGATTAGACTCTTTCTTTCAAGGGTAATTAAAAACCTTCCAAAGAATTTTAGCAAACCATTTTCTTTCTCATCTCAACTAACTTTAATGTTTTAGAAAATAAGTTGACTAATGTCACTTTTTGGGAGTCCTTCCCTTCCAAATCATGGGACAATGAATTCACGGTAAATATGGTTGGTAAGTCGGAAAACACTTGTTCGACAAGTTTCACTGACTAACTATGTGACGTAACATTTAAGAAGACATTGTGTAGTTGTTTATATGTCATTGACTCTATCGTATAACTTTTCGTCTCTGTAATGAAACGGCTGATTCCAGGCAGATCAGTTCCGATACCAAAAGGGGCACCAGTACATACCTACACTCTCAACCTGACACTTCTTTCGACTCGTGGCTTCTTAACTACGAAAACTTGACACCACAACCTCTTCTGAGAACTCTCAGGGAACCTGACGTTCCTCTAGGTTGGTCAGGTAAGACTTCCTCTAGTCGGGACCCTAAAGAAACCTTCCTTACTACGATTTCGACTTTGAGGTTATGAGACCGGTGGAGTACGTTTCTCAACTGAGTAACCTTTTCTGAGACTACGACCCTCTCTAACCCCCGTCCTCCTCTTCCCCTACTGTCTCCTACTCTACCGACCTTCTGTAGTGGCTGAGTTACCTGGACTCAGACTCACTTGAGACCCTCAACCACTACCTGTCCCTCCGGACCGCACGACACTAAGTACCCCAGTGTCTTTCAGCCTGTGCTGACTCGCTGACTTTACTTGACTTGACTCCAACCAGTATTGAAAGGAAGGTTCCTCATTCGCAGAAAATTAAAGTACCGACGTTAGTGGTAGACGTCACTAAAACCTCGGGTTTTTTTATCAGACTGTGACAAAGGTGACAAAAGAATAGATAAAAGGTACTTCACCACCCTGGCCTACGGTACTAGAAGCAAAAGACTTACAACTCGAAATTCGGTTGACAAAGTGAGAGGAGAAAGGGAAAGTAATTCTCCGAAAAATCAAGGAGAAGTGAAAGACGGTATTCCCACCACAGTAGACGTATAGACTCCACTAACTATAAAGAGGGCCGTTAGAACTAAGGTCGAACACAAAGAAGATCAGGTCGCAAAGAGTACTACATGAGACGTATATTAAATTTATTCGTCCCACTGTTATATGTCGGAACTGCATGAGGAAAAGGATAAACCTTTATCAGACAACAAGGTACAGGTCAAGATTGATAACGAAGGACTGGACGTATGTCCAAAGAGTTCTCCGTCCAGTCCACCAGACATAAGGGTAGAGAAAGTCTTAAAAGGTGTCAAAGAACACTAGGTGTGTCAGTTTCCGAAACCACATCAGTTATTTCGTCTTTGTCTACAAAAAGACCTTGAGAGAATGAAAAAGGTACTAGGTCACCTGCAAATTCGTAATCAAAATGAAATAGAAAACTTCTCCAATGTCCTGGAGAGTATTATAACGAATCCCTTTAAACTTCGGTTTTATTGTTAGAATCTAAATTGATCTAGTTCTTCGACTTCAAAGAGAAGAGTATAACGAACTGGTCTGTGAAGTAAATGTAATAATTTTTTTTATACATCTTTCAAGAGGGAAGGTTTTAATTCATAAGTAGGTTATCTCTTACATTGTTTTTAGAGTTTTTTGACCCTCGTCATTTCATCTCAATGACTTCACTTTACTTTAGTTAAAGTCATCTAAAGTGTTTCTGTTAAAACTTTAGTTTATAACCAAAACAAATAGTCTTATGTTTAGTCCTCAAAATACTACCCTACAATTGGAAGTAGGGTAGGGGAAGTTTTCACTCTACTATTTAGTACTTTCTATGCACCATTCTTATAACGAATCATATCCTATAAATTTTATGAAATTAAACAAATCTTAAATTGTACTCTTATTTGACTATATAAGGACTACAGAACTCAGTAATCAACTGAGTTTTAAAATGGTAATCTAGTTGACTATTATTACAACTAAAATCTCTTTTGGAGGTTTCTCTACGGTAAACTTCATGACGAAAACGACATATGTGAAAGTATAGATAACTTACAGTAAATAAGTTGGTTCTGGATTAATGATAAAGGTGACTATTTAGTCCTACTTGAAAATACCGAAGGAGACCATCTTTCTGGGAGGAATCATTGTATAATTAACTTAACCGAAAAAGGACTGGTGTTGAGACACCAGTGACACTACAGATGAAACATATCGATAAGCCATTTTTATTTTTGGTTAATTAAATTTCTGAGTTGTCTTCTCTCCCTTTCACTCAAGACAAGAAATGATAGATCTGTTTCATCCGTTCACTGTAAATTGTGGTCTTAATGTGTGTTTACGTCCAGTTCTAGTGGTTTGATTCCTTCGTATACTCTCAGTCAATACTTCTACTTTTTCCTGTGCCTTCCTTTTCTACCTGGAGGGATGGAGGTAGTCTGTATCTATGTATTATTTTATATCTCCTCGTTACCAATTTTTGCTTGACATAAATTTAAAATTTATAGTTCAAGATCCGGTAAGTTCTTAGAGACTGTTGGGAGAGACAGAGGTGATAAATTCACCAGATAGGAAGGTCCACCCCCGAAGGGATCACCGAGTCTACCATTTCTAAGACGGACGTTACGTCCTCTGGGTCCAGAAGGACCCAGTCCTTCTAGGGAACCTCTTCCCTTTCCGATGGGTGAGGTCGCAAGACCGGACCTCTTAAGGTACCTACCTCCTCGGACCACCCGATGACAGGTACTTCAGTGTTCTTCAGTCTACGATGATTCACTGGTTGTGTGTGTGTGTGTGTGTGTAGAAAGGTCCCCTCCTTGTTTGATTAAATACCCTTTATATTAGGTTTCCATAAAGACTTATAGTCTTGATATAAGTGATAAAGGTATTTTATATATATAAAGTGTTTAGGTAATTGAATTATCGAAAAACGAAAGACAAAAAGAAACAGACTCTTCAACACAAGGAAATAATTGGTTTAGATCGTGAAATGTTGTATCATTCGAAACTTAGTTAGGCGTATTTCAAAGATATCCTTGTCTTTATTTGTATTGTGAAAACTAACCTTTAATAATAATTTATTTATAACCACCGAAGTTTTAGAATCAGTGTGGATTTTTAATGATGGTTAAATTATGTACAATTTTGGTAGAAGGACTTCATACTATAAATCTTATTAAAGAATTGTCAAGAAAAAGATTCATACAAGTCGTATGAATCGTGTAGGATTTCATAAAGGAACAAAAAATTTACTTTATACTTTAATATTAAAGGTAATAGGTCTTGAATCGAAGAATTAATTAGTTCTTTAAGAGAAACACCTATGTAAAATGTAAGGAAAGTTGAAAATTAACTAACAGGGGGACGACACATTTTATTAAAAGACGGACTCTACGTCCATGGTCTCCTTATGAAAGAAGAAAGACTCAATTTTAATAAATTATAAAGAGTAAATTTCGGAAGTGTACATAAAAATATTCAAAACCGTTTTCCCCTGATATCTTCGAAGTTTAAAGATATTGTGTTTTGTCATGGTAAGTCTCTACTTAGGCGCCTATAGTAATCCTTCCACACGAAAAATCTTTCACTTCAGTGTACTCGTGAAAAAGATCTCACCTTTCTCTGGTTGTCTCTCTCCGGTAGAGGACTTAAACTTTGTAGTTATAAGAAGTTTTCTTGGGACTCTCATCTCTTCGCAGGGACCATACAAAGGTGAAGTCCCAATCTAGGAGGTAAAATTAAACCATAAGTTTCTTCGTCTTGTTCTTTTTAAAATTTGGAATTTATACAAATCTGATCATAATCTACCATACTCTATGATTGACTCTAGTAAAGGACGGGACCTTCAGTAGTCATCCATGTCCTCAATATGCACTCTATAAGTCTTGGCCCTCACGAGGACTCGTACCAACGGGTTCTCACTTTCCCCTGTTTAAAATATAGTTCCCTACACTTGTGTCCTCCTCCCTCACCCGTTATACTCCTCATGTCATAAATACCTCTTTCTGTGAAGTTAAGAGAGGGTTTTCCGTCTCTTCCTTCAAAATTTCGGTGAGTTCAAGTACTCTAAACGATCTCCCTCTCTGACTATGAAACAAGGAGTCGACCTACAGAGTCACCACAGAGTATATCATAGAGGGAATAGAGGTTTGTAGCACATGTACTCATGAATTTTATGTTCATGTCTTCAACAAAATAGTCATTCTTTTGACTCGTGTCTTTCTAGTTCTCTGCACAGATTTCAAAGGGTCATTTACTGAGTTATATCTTATTTTTGTCGAGAAGACCCGTGGTCAATTCATAAAGGAATTGAAGTGACGTCTAAGACGTGTCTATCCATCGGACGTTCTCGTGTGACCCATGAGGGAGAATGAGACGTCGACCACATCTCTTTTCCCTCGAGGTCACATGTCAGTCACGATAGGTTAGTTTGAAGGGCTCTACTACGTATACAAGGTTACTTGGTGGACTGTATACGAATCACGCTGACTGAAGATTTGAAATAAATTAATATCATTTCAAATTTATTGGTCTACACCGGTCGCCGATGGTATAACGGACCACGTCGACGTTTTGAATCAAAGAGGTCGATACCAAACACTGGGAGATCAAGTAGTACTGCACTTAAATCCTCCAAGACTTATTGTCACTTTTTTTTTTACTTTTTTATACAAAGAGAGATGAATGTCATGGGTATACAAGAACGTACAACAGATGAAAAGGTAATGTCGGGCATTGTAAAATTAGTATCAACGTATTTTAAAGGACAGACTATTAAGGTTGTAGACACAGTGAACAGGTTGTTCGTAGTGTGAACAGACCAGACTACACGTAAAATAGCGAGACCTTCAAAAAAGGAACGAAAGACCGTATAGAACATTAAAGAACAGCTTTTCGTCTATATAACAAACCCCACTTTTCACTTTCACTTTCAGAGTCAGAACAGCTTGAAGAACACTGGTATACCTGACATCGGGTGGTCCGAAGAGACAGGTGCCCTAAGGGGTCCGTTCTTATGACCTCACCCAACGGTAAAGGAAGAGGTCCCCTAGAAGGGGTGGGTCCCTGACTTAGACCCAGATGGTATAACGTCCGTCTAAAAAATGACTGACTCGGTGGTCCCGATAAACAAACCCCATATGCTTCATTTTATCCATTCCCACATCACTCTCATTAGATAGATCCTCAACCTGACATAGATAGATGACCAACGACATCGACAGTCACGGTTTCAGTAGCTGAAGGAGAGAACAGGAACAGAAGAGAGAACTAGAACACGCAGGGATTCATGACGAGGACGTCATTCTGTGACGTAGACGTATGAAAGTTCTACATTGGGTGACAGTAATGTGACGACACCATTAGCAGTACAACCCGCCCCCCCCCCCCNCACCCCCCCCCCCCCCCCCTCGTGAAATTAGAACACTAAGGGTCAGAAAATCACCCGGACACAGAAAACGACACTGGAGGTGATCGTAAAGACGGTACGGTATCGAAAGAAAGAGGGGGGGAATTTACTCTGTCTTTCCGATCTCCCCCGAGGGAAGGAGTCCATCCTACTCTGAGACCCTTTCACAAAGGGGGACTTTTCATCTGGAAGTAATACCTCTTGTGTACCTCTCATAAAGGAGAACTAATACGAAGGAGACTGGGTCGTCTTAGAAGGTCTAGAAAGAGTCTAGAAGTGACACACTTAGACTACCCTAAGGACCTCTATTTAAGGTGTTTTAATATCCACGGAGTATTCTGTTGAGTCACCATTTCTTAGGTAAGTGGATAGTTACGTCCTCTGAGCCCTCTGAGTCCAAACTAGGGACCCAACCCTTCTAGGGGACCTCTACCCTTACCGTTGGGTGAGGTCGTAAAAACGGAACTTTTAGGGTACCTGTCTCCTCGACCCTCCCGATGCTAGGTGCCCCAGTGTTTCTCAGCCTGCACTGACTCGTGTGTCGTATGTATTCTACCGTCGGAGGTCCCCAAAGAATGAAAGTTCGATCAAGTGTGAATCGGAAGTCGTCAAGTGCTCTTAATGGTAAATCCACAAGAATGGTCTAATACCGAGGTCTCTGAAGCCGAGGTCCATTCACCTAGAATCTACAGTGAGATCTGAATGGAAAGGGAGGTGTACAACATTACCAACAAACGGGAGGTTGAAGTCAAGAGGTTGCTCAAGTTCTTTTCAGTGACTAAAAGTCAAACAAGTCCAAAAAGAACAACATTCTTACCCTCACCGTTGAAAGTTCGAGAAATGTACAGTACCGACTTTGGTAATCAGATTTATAACGAAAATTTTGGAAACAAATGTAATACATAAGTACGTATGTAGGACGTAGCATTACATTTTACATCAAGAACGATCCCAAGTTTTTAAAAATTCTTTGTCATGGTGCTCCGTCTCTTTCATTCTGAGACCCCGGTAAAGACGACTCGGTACAGGGTAGGTATCAGGGTATGAATAAGTACCTTGATAGGATATATAACAATGTATTGTCCGTTGTAAAACATTCTGTTAGATAGTAATTGAATGTCTTATGTGACCAACTTTTTTTTTCTCAACCTCTCCAAATTAATCGTATTGACCATTTATTATGAAATAAATAAAAATGATATTTAATCAACAAGTTAGTGTATCTATTATAATATCAGAGTATATAGAATCTTTAATACCTTATTGTCAAAAGATAAAAAGACTTTTTGTAGACTTTAAAATGTAAAATAAGAAAGGTGACGAGAATCGATGATCCATTTGACTTGTATTTTAGAATTACACTTATTAAAATAAACTGTAAAACTAAACCATAAACCCTTCATAATAGAGTCATGAAGAATTAAACGTTATGACTAAAAAGACATCACTAAAATCAGATTGATCTAAATCACATTGAAGATTTGATTAATATTTAATGACAAGTAATTTAGTAAAATTTTTATACTGTATTCCTTCATTCTCCGAAACCTTCTTTTCGTTTTCTTTGTCTTAAGAAAGAGTGAAGTGAAGACGTACAGGAACAGGTACTGTCCTTCGTCACAGATTCTACAAATATCTCAGAAGGGAAAGATATTAGGTTGAGACTAGATTCGACACACTCCTATAGGTGTCTTCCCTGTGTATGAAATCTGTTGTGTTGTCTTTTCTAAACATTTACGAGACATTTACCTAAAGTGATCTCAATATAAGATTTTTCTTTTGTTTTTTCGAGACCTACGCAAACTGTATGAGAAATTAAAAAATGATGTAAAAGCTTAAGCATCATTCTAACTGATAGAAACATGAAAAGAATTTAAGTGTAAATATTTCAAAATAAGAGACTAGCATTTTCCTGTGGTATCTAAATTTTTTGGTCGTTCAGGATGTAAGTATAGTTTTGTAAGTCTTTAATTATATAACCTAAAACTAAAATCATGTTAATAGTTCTGTTCAGACATATAAAATGGACTTTAAAATTTAGACTATGCTAAATAGTACAACTTCGTTTGAACCTATTATTTAGCAATCCAAGTATTAAATTTTTTCCTTTTCTCCCCTCTAACATATCTATGCCATGGTTCTACTATTTTATCACTTTTTCTTGATACGAAAGGTTTGTTCGGTTTTGTATGAGTCCCCGTACCGTCTTTGTTTTTTGTTTGTTTGTTTTTAATGTTTACTTTTAGGTTTACAAACGAGTAGGACAATGTTATTTCGCTTACTAAAATTAAGGAATTAAATTATCGATTGTAAATTTCACGAGAAACGACTATGTCAATTTTCATGTACTATAATGACGGACAGTAAAGTGGTGTGCCATGTATCCGATTAAAGAGTATTAAGTGTGTAAGTACGAAAACGTTTGAGTCTAATTATTATTGTCGGAACCTACACACTTTCGATTTGTGTCCTTTGTGGACGTCTTGTTATAATCAAAGACATCTCTTCACTTTGGTAAGTGGTCTTTAAATAACTTTCTTTGAGTCTTACTACAAAATATAAATAATTTCGTATTTTGTTAAAGAATGGATTTCGAAAGTATGAGGTCTGTGAAAATAAGGTCTCCCGACCGACACAAGATTACGTAAATGATAAACTACATTTAAGTTGGAGGTGTCGTAGTGGCCAATGAAGTAGAGAGTTTTATTATTTATAAAGTGGTCCTAAGATATACTACTTTTTATATTGAGTTAATCCGTAAACTTTTCAAAAGTAATTGGTTGGTTTATGTGAATAATCACTATTTCCAGGTTGTACATTAATCACATTTGTTGAGTAGACGGTCCGTTTTCTGGGCCCAAGTCAAAGAACCACCCTGTCTAGGGAACTTCCTCCTTTACCGTTAGGTGGAGTCATAAGAACGGACCCTTTAGGGTGTCTGTCTCCTCGTACTACCCGATGACAGGTACCTCAACGTTTACATCCTGTGTTGAATCCCTGATTGATTCGGTGGTGGTGGTAGCACAGGTGTCAAAGTCGGTATGAGTATTTACTTTATACATTTCCACTCGGAGTGTTCTAAAATTCAAATAGTTGAATACAGATAGCTTATAAATAAAAAGGGGTCGTGGTATAAAACGTTTACTCAGCTGACTCAAGTGTCAACGAGGGAAAAGGAAAGTGGAGAAGGGACACACTCTCTAAGATACGTCCCTTACATTAAGTTGACGATTTGTTTAAGAAGGGGGGTAGGGGTTTAGGGAAAGGAAGTGGAAAGATCCTGAACCACATAAATAGATATTTCTTCTCCTAACTTGTGCAAATCGAAATTCTGGGGAATATGAAATTTATACTAATTAGTCAAATCTACAGATTATGTCAACTGGGAACTTGTTGTATTGACAATCCTCGTGGATGACCGGGAGACGTATCACCTTGTAGGTATCTTCTAACTATCGTGTGGGAGACGTTGTCGTCATAGGACTAAGTTGGTTGACGTCTAGTACAACATGACCCCTAAATGATGACTCTTTTTAGGTACATATTCACCTGGGTACGTTAAGTTTTGGGGATAACAAGTTCCCAGTTCACATAACAATTAGAATGGTTATTCTCTAAGAAAACAATGAGAAATACTACTTATGGTCACTTCCGACAACCCAACTGATGTCCAATATTTAGATTTTCAAACGTTTAATAGTTAATTGTGCGAAAGAGGATAACGGAGGTCTGTACTAAAAGTTATACAAAAGTACTTGAAACTTCAAGTATCCCGATCGAAGGTAAAACAAAAGAAAAGATTTATAACTCTTACATCTTACATAAACACAAAATAATAGGTTTGTCTGATATATAAAGGAAGAAAAGACTTAATTTTACTTTCAAAAAATTTTTTTTTTTTCTAAAATAATTCCACCTTTTCGATCCCTTCGGGTTTAGATACATATATTCTAAGTTTAACGGTTGTAGACAACCTAGTGTCTTTTTCGTTAGCTTAAGATCTTTTTTATAAAGACGAAGTAACAGACATGATTTTTGTAACTGACACACCTAGTGTTGTTTGACACCCTTTAAGAATCACTACCCTTATGGTCTGATGGAAAGGGTGAAGGTCTCTTTGGATATACGTCCAGTTCTTCTTTGTCAATATTGGCCTGTACCTTACTGACCAAGTTTTGACTTTTTTCTCATACAGTTCCGACATATAGTAATGGGACGACTAAATTGAATATACGTCTTATGTAGTACACTTTACGACTTGACCTACTTTGTCTTCGACCTTAGTTCTAAGGGTGCTCTTTATGGTTGTTAGAGTCTATACGTCTACGATGGTGGGATTACCGTCTTTCACTTCTCCTTGATTTCTCGTAGAACTACTTTTATTTTCTCCTCTCACTTTATAGACCGAATTTTAAGTTGTAAGTTTTTTGATTCTAGCATCGTAGACCAGGGTAGTGAAGTACTGTCTATCTACCCCTTCTTTACCTTTGACACTGTCTAAAATAAAAGAGCCCGAGGTTTTAGTGACGTGTCTCACTGACGTCGGTACTTTAATTTTCTGTGAATGACGAACCTTCTTTTCGATACTGTTTGGATCGGTCACATAATTTTTCGTCTCGGTAGTGAAACGACTGTTTCCAGGTATATATCAGTTTCGACACCAAAAAGGTTATCAGTACATACCTACACTCTCAACCTGGTATTTCTTTCGACTCGTGACTTCTTAACTACAAATACTTGACACTACGACCTATTCTGAGAACTCTCAGGGAACCTGTCGTTCCTCTGGTTTGGTCAGTTAGGATTTCCTTTGATTGAGACTTATAAGTGACCTTCCTAACTACGACTTTAACTTCGCGGTTATGAAACCGGTGGACTACCCTTCTCGACTGAATAACCTTTTCTGGGACTACTCCCTTTCTAACTCCTGTCCTTTTCTTCCCCTACTGTCTCCTACTCTAACAACCTACCGTAGTGTTTGAGTTACCTATACTCAAACTTGTTTGAGGTACTCTGTCACTTCCTGTCTCTTCGGACCACACTACGTCAGGTCCCCCAACGTTTCCCAACCTGCACTGAATCGCTGACTTGTTGTTGATGTTTCTATATTCCCCAATAACTTTTTGGAAAAACTTTTTTTTGGGACTCTCTTTTGTTTCCTATTCTTCTAACCTAAATTATGTCTCTTTTCCTTCCCTATTTGTAGAAAACTCGTAGACAAAATATGACCCAAAAGGTCCACCTTGTCACCATTTCTTAGGTGGACGGTTAAGTCCTCTACATTCTCTGTACCCAAGTTAGGGACCTAGTCCTTCTAAGGGACCTCCTCTTTTACTGTGGGGTGAGGTCATATGAACGGACCGTTTAAGGTCCCTGTCTCCTCGGATCACCCGATGTCAGGTACTTTAGTGTTTCTCAATCTGTACTGACTGACTCCTACGTAAGTACATAAAATATGACCGATTAGTGAAAAATATATTTCGGTAAAGGAAATTAGGAGTGGTTTTGTGTGTGTGTGTGTGTGTATGGAGTTTTTGGTTATACCTTCCGATAATATAAAGATAAAATTCTGTTCTCATTACTTATATTTCTAAATGTAAGACTTTTAGTTAGTCTTAATAAATTTAATTTGAGACATGATAACAAATGTACTACGACAAAATTGGAAGTTTTATTGATTTTACTTTATATAAAATACTAATAGAGTCTATAGTGTAAAGTTTCCGAAAGAAGTTTCAGTTTGACTTAAAATCAGAAAGTGTTTTATTTGTCCTTAGGGTAAATATACGAGAATATTTTGACACAAATGGGTTTTCAGTAATTAAAGTTTCAAGAGAATAAATTTATAATAAAGGGATTCGTATTTAGTGGGTGCTTATTTTGAATGTAAAAATTACGAGACATGATACCCCAAAAATGTTTATACAACTACAATTTTTTTTAGTAAAGTCGACTGTGTATAGGTGGAGACCGTAAAAAGGTCGTCTCAGATCGCGAGGGTTCATAAACAGGTGTCCTATAAGACTTGATTTAAAGAGATGTAGTTAATTTAACGTGAAACTCTTTTCTAGGGTACTCAGGGGGAGGACGAGACCGAAGTGTGTAGGTTGGAGACCCTTTACGAAGACAAAGAGACGGTTACGGAGGAGTGCGTGATGAAGTAGACTCAGACTCCAGTCGTTGACCTCGAGGAAGGCCAGGAGTGCGGACGGTGAAGGAGAAGTCTCTGGTGTGAAGGTTCCGGAATCAGGGAGTGAACGAGTGTAGGCAGAGGAATGAAACGTCGAAATTATTGAAGGGTAAAAGTGAGACCGAGATTAGGTCGAAGTTTCAGGAAACCACAAAAGAAGATAAACAAGTAGGGAAGGACATTTTGAGACTGGAGAGCGGAAGGTTTAAGTTATTAGGGCTCGTAGGAGAGGACCACATATAAGTCGGTCGTTGAGTAGGAGTAAGCACCCACGAGTGTACGGCACGACGCGATTCAGTGACATTAGTACAGGCTGAGAAACGCTAGGATACCTGACACCGGACGGTCCGAGGAGACAGGTACCCCAAGAGGTCGTTCTTATGAAGTCACCCGACGGTAAAGGAGGAGGTCCCCTAGAAGGGCTGGGTCCCTAGCTTGGGTACACAGAATTCAGAGGACGTGACCGTCCGCCTAAGAAATGGTGACCATGGTGGACCCTTCGGCCCACGAAGGTACTCGACGAAGAATACGTGGTCTAAGAGAGGGTGGAAAGTTGGTAGAAGTCTCTTCTCTCGATTTGTTTTCTAGTCGTGTGACTGGTGGGGGTTCCTCCGTGACTGTGGAGTAAACATTAACCCTGTTCGAGGTTCCCGTACATTAGAGACTTCTACGTGTCTTGGATGCGAACAAAATTACAAGACGATAGTGTGGAACTTTACGAATTATTCATCTTGACCCCAGAGATGGAAAAGTCAAGTGTGACCCGGGACGAATAATCCTTCGGCGAGGATAAACGTGTATTACAACCGTACGAGAACTCAAGGATGAGAGGGAGGTAAAGGAGTATGAATAGGACAAGTGGTTCCAGGTAGAGTCCAAAGTACATGTCGAAGGTTTCCCTAGTATTTCGTAAAGTGTGCACATGAGTAGTAGACTTGGAAAGATTCAGTACGGGAGACCAGAATTATTCAAAAATTACAGACATGACTCCGAAGGGTCTGTCTAAAATTTGTGGGACTTCTATAAAAATAAAAAATATAGTAAAACCGTAGAACATTCTTAATCCATGTATTCTCCATGATACCCCTTGAGGGACCACCAAGATCCAATTCTGAAGTGGAAGGTTACGTCCCCCACACCCAACCCCTCAATCCTAGGGTGCACTGAACGTCGGTTTTTTGTTTTTATGTTCGTTATGACATTGTTTAAATTATCTGAAATTTTCACCAGGTTTAGTTTTTTTTTTAGAAATTTTTTTTAACTTCTCCGTTAGATATACATAAAAGTTTAACTCTACCTTATTCGGATATTTTTATACTGAAAAAAAAAAATGTAACTCGTTCGTAATAAGGAATAGGGAGAGTCCTGAGTGTCGAAGTAGACGAAGAACGTAGAGGTACGAGTTTCCCTCGACGACTTCTCCCTTCCGGACGTAAGTAGGTCGGGACAAAAAGTAATAATACTTTCACTTTTATCACTTTCACAATCAACGAGTCAGTACAGATTGAAAAACGTCGGGGTCCCTGACATCGAGTGGTCCGAGGAGACAGGTACCTTAAGAGTCCGTTCTTATCATCTCGTCCAACGGTAAGGGAAGAGGTCCCCTAGAAAGTCTGGGTCCCTGACTTGGGCTCTGAGGACATAATGTCCGTCTAAGAATTAACAGACTCAGTAACCCCTTCCGAATTAATAATACCTATAGAATTAATTTCGATGTTAATATACCTGTATAAATTAAATTACCTCCTTTATAATCCTGTGAGTTTACCAGTATTTAAGTCAAAATAGTCTTCTACGATAAAACGAGAGTTAGATTGAAGAAACAAATGTGGAATAGACCGAGACTCGTAAGTTTAACTCTTTCTCAATATTATTATTAGTGATGGTTTGAGAGATCTAAACGACGTAACTTTTGTTTGGAACTCTGGAGTGATTTTCCCGACCTTGAAACAGACGTCATGTTGTGTAGCCATCACCTCAAAGATCTAACAGAGCCCCACCCACGGGAAGATCTGAAATTACTTAGTTATTCGTGTACATTGTTTCCTAAAACTAGGAGCACCTAGTATAGTCGAATGAAACTGAACACGTAGGTCTGGTTACCGAGAAAAGTATATAGGTATTAATTATCCTTGATCGAGATGTTCGTGTCAACGTGCCCGTACCCGGAATAATTCGGTCGTGACACGTTCAGGGACTTCGACTGGGACTGGACTGGATACTGCCGTCTCGTTCCTAATCCAGTACCGTTACCAAGGTTTAAACCGACGATTAAGAGTGGAACCTCTTAGTGGACCCTTCGAAAATTACAGGTCCGGTTTTGAGTTTGATAAATATAGAGTTAGAGATTGTCGTCCTAAGTCTGTAAAAATGAAACATTTTGGAGGGGTTCAGTAGGGAGTCAAGTCAAGTCAAGTCATCGAGTCAGCACAGGTTGAGAAACACTGGGGTACTTAGTTCCTCATGCAGTTCCGACATATAACAGTGGGACGAATAAATTGAAGATACGTCTCATGTAGTACTCTTTACGACCTGACCTTCTTTGTGTTCGACCTCAGTTCTAACGACCCTCTTTATAGTTAGTGGAGTCTATACGTCTACTGTGGTGGGAATACCGTCTTTCACTTCTCCTTGATTTTTCGGAGAACTACTTTCACTTTCTCCTCTCACTTTTTCAACCGAATTTCGAGTTGTAAGTCTTTTGCTTCTAGTACCGTAGACCAAGGTAGTGAAGTACCCTTTATCTACCCCTTTGTCACCTTTGTCACAGTGTATACGACGAATTAAACTCTTTGTGAACTAATTTCCCTTTTTTTGTGCAAAAACAGTAACATTTTGGAATGGTGACTTCCCCATTACAAGTGTTGTAGCTGTAAAATCCGTCACTGTGTGTGTTATGAAAAAACGACAAAAATGACAATACAAAGTTAATTTAGTATCCTGGACTGAAATTCAATTCCATCCAATAGTTCTAAATTGCACACTAAACTACAGTCTTTAGTCACCCGTCACGACAATCAAAGACACATAACAAAATTTGACATAAGTCACGGCTCCTCACTTGTCCTTCCGCGATTAAAGTCTCCAAAAACATCGAAGGGGTACCCGGGACGATTCTCAGGAAGTATATATAAGAGTCTCAAAGAGATCTAAGTGACCAATATGTTAGACACTAGACTTGTCTAAACCCAAACCTCTGAGTATAATACCAACGTCTGTGTCTGTATATGTAGTCACTTCCAGTTTATTTTACTTCCAGAAATGGTCCCCCACACGGTACAAGATCCTGAGTCTTTTTGTTCAATTACCTTAATTATATCGATATTAACGACTATTTCGGGTAATTTTCCAAAAAAAAAAAAAACACCACCATGATATTCAAATTCTAAATTTAAACGAGTTTTTAGTTGTTCATTGGTCAGAATAGACTTGTCATCGATACCTTCTTATTGTATTTGTATTTCTTTATATATATTGATATACTTTCCTTCATTCTCCAAGTCCCACCTGCTTTCGACTCTAACGTCGTCTAAGATGGTTTTCCTTCCCTTTTACGGTATAACTTCAGGACGGATGTGTCTATTCTGTTCTATTTTTATTTGAGGAAAATCGACGAGAAATCCTACCTTCTTCGTGATCTCTCCGGTAATCACTGGGTACTAACCCCGAGGTCCTCTCCGTCCTCCGTAAATCTCGTTTGGTGTCATAAAGACTTGCCCGGTAACTCCTTGTGTGAGTTTCCTAGGGAGAACTTCGAAGTCCAGTTTAGGTAATTTTTTAATAGGTCACTGACCTAATGACGAATCTGTACTACGGAGAGATTGTTCTTCCCGAAGGGTCCATCGCGCTCACCATTTCTTGGGAGGTCGGTCACGTCCTCTACATTCTCTTCACCCAAACTAGGGACCCGACCCTTCTAGGGAAAGGGTGAGGTCATAAGAACACCGTTGGGTGAGGTTATAAGAACGGACCTCTTAAGGTACCTGTCTCCTCGGACCGCCCGATGTCAGGTACCCCACCGTTTCTCAGCCTGTGTTGACTTCGTTGAATCGTGTCGTATCGTGTCGAGATTGTTCACTAGTGTCTTGACGGGCCCGACGTCTGTTCGGAGACTTCTTCTCGTGACGGAGGAACTTACGGTAAGGATCCCACTAAACTTCCACTGGATAATGACTCTCCGTACTTACATAAAAGATAGGAGACCACGTCCTAAATTGGAACTGTGATGACTGTAAAACCCTGGTCTCTTCAGTGACGACACCCCTTACGGGACACGTGACACCCTAAAAATGATCGTAGGGACCGAAGATGAGTCGTCTACGGTCCTCGTTGGGGGTCAATGCTGTTTGAACAGATATCTGAAACGGTCTATAGAGGAACCCTCTCTGTCGGTTTAGTGAGGGTCTACTCTTAGTAACAAGACTCCCTAAAAAGGACTCTTTAATTACTTTAATCCTGACACCCCATTTATGTGTCGTTTCCCTTTTCTTCGATCGTTTATTGTCTGGTCCAAGTCAAGACCAAATCTACAATAAAGTTACCCTCTTACGGAGGGTTCACCTATTAAGTAGTCCTTGTTTTAACCCATTCTAATGAAACTTGTTACCTGAACAAACCTTCTGAATCTTGAGTGACTAAAGTGTAGAGAGTGCTATACAATGGGATATGTTCTGTTTTAGTTCTCCTTATACGATTTTTCGTTTATAGATCCGGGTATTTTTTTGTTGTTTTTCGAATTGTTTGTGATTTTGTCTTGTTTCCAACGATTACGATCTTTTCCCTTTTCTTCTCCGACTTAATTCGTCTAAATTTGACAATTCTGGGTAAATCTACAAAGAATTTTTCTGTCTCTTATTGAATATATTTATCTTGTGACCTCCGTGTAGAAGTGATCACGTGCACGCGCGCGTGCGTGTGTGTGTGTGTGTGTGTGTGTTAGGACAGTTTTCTTTTTTTTACAAAAAGACGACAAAAATTTCACCGTGTTTAAAGTTCCAGGTCCTTTCTTTGTTACGACCCTTTCTACTGATCCGTCTTCCTTAGGTTTCCCGATCCGAGATCCCCAGTTTTCGGCGTCTTCCGAGTGGACGTCGGAGTCAATGTGGCTATTTGCGGTGAAGAGGTCTCGTCTCGTCCCGAGTCCCTCTCGTGAACCGAACGCCGTCCAGATGTCTGAGTTCGGTAAGACGTCGTCCTCTGTCGTCCTCTCTGGATTTGATTAAGGGACAAGTAGTCTTTCTTACTTCTACTGTGGTTATCTGACTTAGTCAGTTGAGTTGTTACCGTACGACCTTTGAAATTCCATATTCCCCTTTAAGTATCTTAAACTTCTACGACCCTCGTCTTCTTCGTGTAGAGTTTATACTGGACCATGGACCGTTACTGTCAGAGTATTTAAAGATCTAAAATATGTTGCAGTTTCTTCAAAGTTTATAGTAAAGACCTCTCTCTTTCGATATGTAAATTCACCTAAGGTAAATGGGTCATTGAACTTCTGAAGAGTCTTTACTCATTCACATTTCCAACACGAAAGTCTGTTGACCATATCTGACTTACGATAGGACCCGAAGGGTCCACGACGATCACCATTTTCTTGGGTGGAGGGTTACGTCTTCTGTATTCTCTCCGTCCAAGGACCATGTATACTTTGTACTAAAAGTGAGTAGAAAGAACACCACGTACTTTTGACCCTGTACTTAAATCTGATATGATTCTAGATCCAAGATTCTTATGTTCTAAAACTGAACCCACTGATAAAAACCAGGTACCTAGTCAGACAAAGTTTAAAAATCACACATGTACGAGTCAGCAAAGTCAATACAGGTTGAAAAACGCTGGAATACCCGACATCGTGAGGTCCGAAGAGTTAGGTGCCCTAAGAGGTCCGTTTTTATGACCTGACCCAACAGCTTGTGAGGAGGTCCCCTAGAAAGACTGGGTCCCCAACTTGGACACAGAGAATATAGAGGACTTAACGGTGAACCCTTCGACCGACCACGATTTTATCAGAATATACTAGAAAGTTTAGAATCCTAACAAATTTTTCACCCCGAGGGTTCTTTCTAAACCCTAACTTTATTAAATTAAGTCTGGGAAGCTTCTAAGACTATCTTAATATAGGTACAGTTATTTATTTTCTGTCAGGTGTCAAGACGATACCTTTCTTGGGACCAGGAGGGGTTGGTGGACTCACTCACTAAAGATGGACCTCCCGTCACCCTAAATTAAAAACCTAAAACTACAGAGACGTTAAATTATTACCTTTCCAAAATATAACAAGTTTAAAATGACAACGTCTATAAAAATTTTCGTCGATCAATCTGAGCAACGTATTAAGAAGCACTCGTTAAAAATCAAGGTCTCCCAAAAAAAAAAAAAAGAATGAAACTGAAATGGATAAACTCTTATCAGGAGTAAAGGGAAAATATCAGAGAAGATGACTAAAGACAGAGAAGGTAATAAAGAGTTATCCTCGGTGACTAAGACTAACAAACCGACCCGAAGGAAGGAGTTCATCCGACATTATAAAGAAACGGACTAAGGAGACAGAGTCAAGGGAGGTTGGACATGTCAAGGCCAAGGACCCCAGAGATTCCCTCACGGTTTCTTCAAAAACAAGGAGACCGTGACTATTGTATCATTGAATTTAACAACCGTTAAGAGGACGAACACGTACTCCAGACCTCTACTCCCTTTATTCGAAAAGTTTTAACGTGTCTTGTAAGACGAAGACGGTCCCGACGACCTTGGTCGTCCTAGTCTCCTAAGAGAGGGGTTTATACGGAGGGTCATTCTTCTGTTCACTCGAAGGGACCATCGAGTCGACCTTTTCTTAGGCGGACGTCACGTCCTCTGGGACCAAACTAAGGACCCAACCCTTCCAGGGAACTTCTTCCCTAAGTGAGGTCATAAGAGTCCGAAGGGACCACCGAGTCTACCATTTCTTAGACGGAGGACATTACGCCCTCTGGACCTAAACTAGGGAACCAACCCTTCTAGGGGACCTCTTCCCGTACCGTTAGGTGAGGTCATAAGAACGGACCTCTTAGGGGTACCTGTTTCCTCGGACCACCCGATGTCAGGTACCTCAATGTTTCTTAACCTGTACTGACTCACTGATTCGTACCAGGTCGTTCGTCTGTTCACGTCGAGGACATTGGATTTATGACCGAAGATGGACTTCCTGGGAGAGTACGTTGCGAGTTCGAAGAGGACATAGAAACCGAGAAAGACGAGTTCGTGTGACGTCTACAACTCCCGGTCGTAGAAAATCAAAGATCTCTAAGTCAAGTCGAGTCAAGTCAGCGAGTCATCACAGGTTGAGAAACGGTGGGGTACTTAACGTCGTGCGGTCCGGAGGGACAGGTAGTGGTTGTGGGTCTCAAGTGAGTCTGAGTGCAGGTAGCTCAGCCACTGCGGTAGGTCGGTAGAGTAGGAGACAGCAGGGGAAGAGGAGGACCGGGGTTAGGGAGGGTCGTAGTCTCAGAAAAGGTTACTCAGTTGAGAAGCGTACTCCATCGGTTTCATAACCTCAAAGTCGAAATCGTAGTCAGGAAGGTTTCTTTTGGATCCCGACTAGAGGAAATCTTACCTGAACAACATAGAGGAACGTCAGGTTCCCTGAGAGTTCTCAGAAGAGGTTTTGGATCGGGGTTAAAACCAGTTCGAGATCGTACCGAATAAAATCACCAAGTCAGGTCACTTCTGAATCCTTCTTCTTTACAGTCGTTGTACATAGTGTATTGTGGAGGACTCTTTAGATGAACGAGATTGTAATATAAAAATAAGAGTATGGTCGAGAAGATCGACAATACTATAAAGGTGAAGTATTACATCCGAAAACTGTGTACGAAATATTAACTTCTATCCACCAGGATTTCATAAAAGTTTAAGATAAGTTCTTGTATAAAGGAAAGTACTTTTATTTTAGGAACTAGACCAATTATACTTAGGTTGAAACGAAACTTGTCAAACTATGTGTGTGTGTGTGTGTGTGTGTGTGTATGTGTGTGTGTGTGTGTGTGTGTATCGTTAACATTTAGACAAACGTTGCATAGTCGTCGATCGACGTCGATTCAGCGAAGTCAGCACGGGTTGAGACACGCTGGGGTATCTACCGTCGGGTGGTCCGAGGGGACAGGGACCCTAAGAGGTCCGTTCTTGTGACCTCACCCAACAGTAAAGGAAGAGGTTACGTACTTTCACTTTTCACTTTCACTTCAGCGAGTCAGCACAGACTGAGAAACGCTGGGATATCTGACGTCGGATGGTCCGAGGAGGCAGGTACCCTAAAAGGTCCGTTCTCACGACCTCACCCCACGGTAACGGAAGACGTAACGTTGTATAGTTCATTGTAGATTATTGTACCACGAAAGTACATACAAAGTTATAAAATAATGAGTTGTTTATGTATAGTTTACGGATGATTGACGGTCTGTAACAAGACGGTAAGACTCCTGTCGGTTCTTGTCTCATTTGTTTTTATGGAGATATAACCTCGAAGATCACAATCAATGTAAAATCACTGTACGTCATAGGTAATGTTGTCATTGTTCCACAGAAATGACTGGAGTGTACCTTAGAGTCGTCCTTCGTGGTGACGGACACCATACCACGAAGGACTTCGAAGACTCTTGAGAGGTCGAAGGAAAGAGAGTAACCAAACGGGCCTAACAAGGAAAGAATCCAGACCACCGTGTCACTAGAGGTCCATCAGGCGTCTTGGATTTTCTTTCAAGTAATTGTACCTAATACTATGTCGATGGTTATGGTTCTCAGCGAGTCAACACAGACTGATAAACGCTGGGCACCTGACATCGGGTCGTCCGGGGAGACAGGTACTCTAAGAGGTCCGTTCTTATGACCTCACCCAACGGTAAAGGAAGAGGTCCCTTAGAAGGGTTGGGTCCCTAGCTTGGGTCCAGAGGGTGTAACGTCCGGCTGTGAAATTGGAGACTCGGTGGTCCCTTCGGGTATTATGTCGATTCCGGTATAATTCAAGGAGGTAACAATACTTTTGATTAACGACTTGTCCACTAAATTAATAATATACCCTGTTGGTTTGACTCAAATTCTATCAGTTTTATTAACTTGGTTACAATTATTAATTTTACTACGGAGTATTAAATTGATCATAATATTGGAATCGATAATTTGATTTAGTTTATGTATAAAAGTAGATGATCCATTTATAAAAGGGGGTTTTTTAGGTTTATGGTGAAATATAATTTTGTCTTTTAGACTTTTTGTACTTTGATAGACGAAAGTTACTGACATTTATTCTTTTAAATAGGTAAATTTTAGTCTTGTTAAATTGAGTCTTGTTAATAAATGGGAAATACATATAAAGGTTAAAAATTTTTGTTATCCGTATTGATCCTCTGTTAGTGTTTTATTTGATTATAAAGATACTTTACGACCAAATTATCACTTTATACTCACAAGTAGTTTTGCGATTACACAGGACACTTTTTTCACAGAAGTTAATTTACTATACCCAAAGAAATACCATAAATGATAATTCTTGTGATTTTATACGATTACACTTAAAACTTATATTCTTCCTCTTTTCATAAACTAACAAATTTTACATTGTCATTAAGTCGTAAACCAGAATTGGTAAATTTTTTGACATAACTTCTTTTCTCAACACACTTCTCTCTACCTGTTATAGAAATGACAGGTTTCAGGTTTCGTAAAGAAATCCCGTGTCTTGGTTATACTGACTTTGGTTCCGAGAGTGTTGTCTGTGAGTGTTGACAGCAGACAGAAACCGGTTGGTGTTTTCATGGGGAGTTTAGGGGCTTCTTCTCATGACCTCCTTTCCATTTGTCGAGGACTGTCGATCTTTAACAGGACTATGGAAGACTTCCCGAACGACAACGATCCGTCACCGGAGGACAGGACAACTTGTGGTTGTTGGAGTGTCTTTTAGTGGTGGTGGTCTGGTGCGACGGTGGTACTACCTAGGTCAGTCTCTAGTCCGATGAAACATTAGTACAGACTTAGGTCCGCTTTTGTACTTGTAGTAGGTTTGGTGTTTTCCTTGGTCTATGGGACTTCGGACCGAGGACACTCACTGAAATGAAGGAATGGTTCAGATCGGAGTCGGAGAAAAGTAAAAATGGAAGGTCCATCCCATTGGTTGATGAAGGTCAAACGAACCCTAAACCCCCTCCAACACACTACTTTTGTGACACAGGGTCTTTGGGGAGTCAACGACCCTCTCGACCAATGGGTCGAAGAGTCATTCTGAGTAATTAATACGTTTAGTATTTTAATGTGGGTGAAAAACTGTCGTTCGTTTGTTATCGTTTCGGGACGAAGGTACTTGGGAAGGAGTTTAGTGTTATGTTAGGATTTAGGATGTCATTCAGAAAAGAATTATGTTACAATGATTCTACGGGGTACCAACCGGTACCATCGGAAGTGAAGTAACGATGGTCTGTTTTTTTATTTATTATCAAGTTCGTGTCCACACAAGGTTCAAGGAGACCGTTTTCCTTTAACTGTTCTACTGTTCCTTCTTCTCAGTTTCCGTCATATCTACTTCTAGATATATATCTACTTCCACCGATCTTAAAACCACAGTAAAATAGAGTTTTTACTTCAGTGGTAAGGGTTGTCTCTTCGTCTCATTTTCTTACTACAGGAGACCTCTCCTCGACAGGGGTACGACGTGGATTCTTCCTCACAACCAAAAGAAAAGAAAAAAAAAAAAAAGGACAGAATTCTTTAAATGTTTTATTTTCATGTTTTCGTGGACCCTAAAGGTCTAAGAGGGTCATGGTCAGAACGAACTTTACCGTACTTTTTGTCGGAAATAAAGAGATTGTTAAATTCCGTGAAGGTATTCGTGGAGTAAGAGAGAAAGAGAGAGTACGAGAAAGTATGTGTGGGGGTTTGTCACTTTCCAACATACCTTGACCGAACTAGTGAAACACTTAACTACTTTCTTGTTCTCTTGACTAAAATAAATTACATAGAATTCTCCATATACGACAAGGTGACATCGTCATAGATCCTATAAAAGACGATTAAGTAGACACCTTAATCCAATCCTTCTCGATAAAAGAAATGAGACTCCTGTATTAGTATCTACACGTTTTATAAATAGAGATACTTACGAGTGTCTTCTAGACAAATATTACGTCTTTTAATCCTCGACAGATTCGTTATTGTCTGGTCTATTTTTATAGACTACACTATTCCCTATAACAGTGATTAATTTTAAGATAGTTTCTTGTAAATTGTCATTTCTGGTTCAAATACTGCATTCACTTTTTTAAGTTCAATGTTTTGACACTTAAAACATCCAAGGGTAAAATCATTTTATTCTTCATATCCTGATGGACAAAGCCCAAGGTATAAATTCCTCGAAACCTGCAGTGGTGAGGTAGGATTGTTTGTCTTTCGACTTGTCTGATTTTTAAGCTGTTCAGAAGAAACTAATTAAAAAACAAACAAATACAGACCGACACGACCCATAAGTAACGTCGTGGTCGAAAAGAGGTCAACATGTTCACCTCCGAGGAGAGACCAACACCACGTGCCGGAAGAGCACCGGCACCGAAGACTCCACGTTAACTGTTTAACGACCTGTGAGTTGTCTCCTGTTCAGACTCTCAATTTTAGAGGTTCTCCCAAGTCGATTTTCCAATCTCCCCTGTGTAATGAAACTCCAAATCGAGATCCTCGAATTGGTCTAAGGGTGTCGTTTATAACCCCTTGTCATAAAGATTCCTTTACCTTTGTTGGAATCTATGAGGTCTCGTGAGATCAGAAGAATTGTTCCGGACGGGAGTCCTTTTTGATGAATTAGTCTCGGATTAGATAATTCCATAAAAGTCTCAACTTGACTGGTGTCCTTTCCTTTGTTGATTGACATCGGGTGATATTGGTAGGGGAGAGTGGGTTTCCCCTATTTGCCTCTTTGAGAACACTCCAAGTGTCAGCTGTCCGCATCCGAATGATTTCCTGACTCTGGATTTAGGGTCCCGAGATCTTTCGGAGAAGGGGTGTGGAGTTGTGACGTAATGATTTCCAGATAGACGTTGTCGAGAAAAATGTCTCGTATAATGCAAAAACGAGACGCACGATACAGGGAAGTTAACATAGGCTGAGAAGGGTTTAGATACCGATATCGGACGGGAGACGGGTACCCTAAGAGGTCCGTTCTTATGACCTCACCCGACGGTACGGGAGGATGTCCCATAGAAGAGTTGAGTCCCTAGCTTGGGCACAGAGAATACAGAGGACGTGGCCGTCTACCCAAGAAATGGTGATCACGGCGACCCTTCGGGTGTAATACAGATCAATAGTTCTTTTTAATGTTCCGTATGTATGGTTTTCCTTCCCTCATGTTAAACTTCTCTGGTCCCTTTTTCGTAAACAAAAGACAAAAACAATGGGACAAAAAACAAGGTCAAAAGAGAAGACAAAAAGACGGTAACAGAAAATAACTTGTAAAATATACTAAGGTAAAAAGAAGAAAAAATAAATCGTATAGTCAGTATGAGTTTTTGTAAAAATCACCACAATAGAATTTCGAACGTTATACGTAAATGTTGATTAGGTTCAGGTGAAAGTTTATTGTGACATGGTGAAATATCTACCAAAATCATGGTATATTATTATGTTACTAATGAGGAGGGAGGATATGAAATATAATGACGAAAGTAAATACAGTAATCCCGAAGGGACCACCGAGTCTCCAATTTCACAGGCGGAGACTACGTCCTCTGGGCTCAAGCTAGGGACCCAACCCTTCTAGGGGACCTCTTCCTTTACCATTGGGTGAGGTCATAAGAACGGACCTCTTAGGGTACCTGTCTCTTCGGACCATCCGATGTATCCAGGTGTCCCAGCGCTTCTCAGCCTGTGCTAACTCACTGAAGTGAAAGTGAAAGTGATACATTTATGTGTTCGTTTACATACATTTTAACTATAGTATATAATATATTCGACGACGACGACGACGATTCAGTGAAGTCAGTACAGACTGAGACACGCTGGGGTATCTGCCGTCGGGTGTAATAATTTATATAACAACTATAATAAAACTTGTTTGATAATAGAAGATCTAGTTAGTGTTCATCCTTTATATATATATATATAAATTTAAAATAGAAGTCAATAAGGAAGAAACTACGATGTCTAGACTTGAAGACTAGATATAATGAAAAGAAGAGTGATTTTTTGAAGAAAATTGAAAAGAAAGTCCGTCCAGGTGACTATTATTTAAAAAGTTATAAAAAAGGACTCCTTTTACAGAATGATTGGTATTTGTTCACCTTAATCTTCAAATTTTACCTTATGGTGAATGTTATCAGGGAGATAGAAAAAGAAACAGGGAGGAGTTTCAATTTATGAATCCATATTTAGATTGTTTTATACACATTATAATTATACTATTTTTAGAGTTTTGAGACTATTGGTTTTAGTTTATTCTTGACGACGACGATTCAGTGAAGTCAGCACAGGTTTAGACACACTGGGGTATCTGCCGTCGGGTGGTCCGAGGGGGCAGGGACCCTAGGAGGTCCGTTCTTGTGACCTCACCCAACAGTAAAGGAAGAGGTTCCGTACTTTCACTTTTCACTTTCAGCAAGTCAGTATAGGCTGAGAATCGCTGGGGTACCTGACGATGCAAGTACTTATCTTTTTGAGTTATCACAGTTCTACAGACAAGTAGGGTTAAACGAGATATCTAAGTTAAGTTAGTGTTATTTTTATAGTCTTTTAATGTCTATACCTGTTTGACTAAGATTTCAAATATACCTCTCCGTTCTCTAGGTCTCATCCGCCGAATTATAACTTCCACTTCTTGTTACAACCTTCTGACTGTGATGTGATGAAGTTATGAATGCTATTTCGATGTCACTAGTTCTGTCACACCAGAACTTTTTCTTATTAGTTTGTCAAGTTACCTTGTGTTATTTTTCGGTTTTTCATCTTAGTGTATCAATTGACTAGAAATTCGTTCCCTTTTTTTGTTATGTTACGCCGTTTTTTTTCAGTGAAGTTGTTAACCACTACCTTAGTGATTGATCAGTGTACGTTTTTTTTTTTTTCGTAGTTCTATGTTTGGAATGTTGTTAGTGCTTTTAATTGATTTTTACCTAGGATCTGTATTTACATATACTTTAATATTTTGATCTACTGTAATTATTGTCTTCTCCTTTGGATCTACTGAAACCCATACTACTATGTAAAAATCTAAGTTGTGACTTCAATACTAGGTCCTTTATTTATTAAGTATTCGACCTGAAGTAATTTTACTTTTTTGTACAGACGTTTTCTGTTACAGATCTCTTAATCTTCTATTCGGTATCTAAGCCTCTTCTATAAACGTTTTCTGTGTAAATCTTTTCCTGACAAAAGGGTTTAAATATTTCTTGAGTTTAAGTTGTTAATTCTTTTGTTGGTTTAGTTAAATTTTAGTTTCAAAAATTTATGGAGTGGTCTCTTCTATATATCCATCTTTTATCCGTATACTTTTCTACGAGGTGAACATACAATAGTCCCTTTACGTTTAATTTTATTGTTGCTTTATCGAGATATGTGGATAATATATGGATAATCTTAAACCTTGTGACTTTATAGTTTACGATGGTTCTTAAACCTTGTTCTTCAGAGTAGTTAGCGACCACCTTTACGTTTACCATGTTGATAAAACCTTCTGTAAAACCACCAAAGACTGTTTTGATTTGTATAAGAATAGTAAGTCAAATTGTTTACGTGAGGAACCATAAATAAGTTTACTTGACCTTTTGAATACAGGTGTGTTCTTAGATGTATATCTATAAATATCGTCGAAATAAGTATTAACGGGTTTGAACCTTCGTTAGTTCTACAAGAAGTCGTCCATTTACTTATTCGACACCAAGTAGGTATGTTCCTTTATAATAAGTCGTGATTATTCACTTCATTCAATAATTTGTTACTTTTTTGTACCTCCTTTTTGGAATTTACCAATAATGATTCACTTTATTCGGTGAGACTTTTCCGGTATGTATCATACTAAGGGTGATATACTGTAAGACCTTTTTCGTTTTGACCTCTCTGTCATTTTTCTAGACCCGAACGGTCCCCAGACCTTCTCTTCCCTCTCCTTCCGTCATTTTTATGAGATACTACGGTAATTGCTACCTACGTATAGTAATATGTAAACAGGTTTGGGAATCTGACATGTTATGGTTCTCATATGGGATTCCATTTGATACCTGAAACTCCCTAATACCATACAATTACATCCGAGTAAGAATTTACCGCTTTTTCTACATGGTGACACCAATCACTACTATTAACCTCACCGATATATACAGTAACCCCCACTGTCCCGTCTCTGATATACCCTTTAGAGACATAGAGGGAGAGTCAACGACATTTAGATTTTGACGAGATTTTTTATTTCAGAAAATTATACATATGTACAAGTCTTGATACGTCATCTTTGAGTTCTGTTTAAAAACTTTCGTATGCTTATCTGATCGATATATTTAGGTTCTATGGATCTCCAATAAAGACTAACTGCCTCAGTACTCGTTAAAAATAAATTATGTATTGATTATTATAGTCAATAAAAATTATAGATTATATGAATTATTAATAAAACTAAAAGATATTACTTTTATATAAACAAAATATCTAACTTGAGATATGTAAGGAGTTTATATCCTTATTTTACTAGTTCTAATGTCTAACTCGTTTTCAGAAATGGGGATGAGATGTTGTACGTTTACTTTAATGTCTTTTCTAATAAAAGAAATACATACTACTACCTTTTTACCCCTCCTTTGTGACGGTAAGTCTATTATATACTTTATTTGGTCGAATGGTGTTTAGTGGATTACGAGTCCATTAGATTCGTTAGCAGTTTTGATAATTGACTTTAATTGAACAGAAATGAGAAAATTTTATGTATATTAGGATCTCCTTTTAATGTCTATAGGATTGCGTTCTATTAACACACATTAAAAAATCGTAGGTTATAATGTGACATTTGAATCGTTTTGTTGTTTTATCAATTCGTAGTCTTTTATTTGAAGGAATACTTAATGCAACGTTTTCTAGTAATATACAAATTAAAAATTTTGTATGATTTACGAAAAGTTTTATCTTTGAAAAATTATAACAAAAAAGTTTTTTCATTGAAAATCACATCATAAAAATAGAAAACAAAAATAAACAGTTAACTAATTTGGGAGTAAACCTTATTCCTGTCCAAAAGACCATTAATCGTTTTGAGTCACCTCTGACTTTTTTCTATCTTCGGAAATAGCGATAGTATGAACTTGACGAAAGTAATATCGGTAGACTACTTTTTTCTTCAATAAGGAGTAATGGGTTACTGGGAAGTGTAGATAGTTATCCAGTTTCTGTTTCGTTCCAAAGTCAAAAGTAGTATTTATAAAAACCTTGTCTCTCTCTCCGTTCGTTGTTATATCTTCTGTATACAGACGGCGAATTTTTTTTGAAGGACAGAAGAGTACGTTGGAACCTTCTGTTCGAAGTTAAAGAAGTTAACAAATTACCCCATTTACTGAAGGAACAATCTAACAAAACTAATGTAAATTATTTTACATAACACACAGTTCGGATCCTATCCGTGAGTTATGACCAGAGGAAGAAAAAGATTAAAGACTATAGTTTAACTTATTTTCGTTAAAAAATAAAAGTTTTCTAGTATTTAGGTAGAAAGATTCAAACATGTCGATTGATACTAAGTCTTTCGTGACGTTGTATAAGGACCTTAAAGTTGTGACTTGTAGTAAAAAACCTGTCTAAATATTGAATCATTTGCTAAGAAATTAGTATTACATCGACTATGGTAATTCATACGAATTCCGTCATGTCTAAGATCGTACGAGAAGACCTCAAAATTGCAGTATGGTTTCTGATATTGTAAGGGACAGGGAGTCCCTTCATTTGTCCATAAAAAGGTTCTCCATTTCCTTTGTTTATTTGACGTGTTTTTCTACATTAAAATGGTTGGAAAATCAGATCAGGAGTCCATAGAATTAGAAACGACAGACACTCCGTAATATTTTCTGTGTTTTATTCCTGATAAAGTAAGTTCCGACACAGGTCCCTTTTTATTATTACTAGTATTATTTTGAAGAATGGATTGTTTATATATATTTTTGTCTGTATGAGTTATATTGGTTCATTTATACCCAAAGGTTATTTTTTTGCTATTTAGATGTAATAAATTTATACGTGTAAATAGGACCGTGACTTTGACGTGTTTGAGATGGTCAAGAGCGTTTGTATCCGTAGTCATTATATAAATTAAAATGAGAATCATGAAATCAAAAAAATAAAATCAGGCATTGTTCGTCCTTATCAAGATTCTGTCTCTTATACCTTCCTCTACGACAAAAACCATCGGACACACAAGATAAAAATAGACGTAAAGACAAGATAAGACAAATAATATAAAAGAGGAAAAAGGATAGGAAAGGGGAAGAGTATCGGGTAGTGGGTAATGGGTGAGAAGGAAATTCTATGTAATGGGTGGAAAATCAGTTTGATTGATATGTTTTTACTATTAATATAGAACGTTGAGTTCTGACAACAGAAGTCTGATCGTCAAATAATCTGTACGTACGAAGATCGGTGGTAGGATCTCGATGACTTATTAGACGTAAAATTTTCCTTGGGTTTACTAAACTTACGTGTGACTTCAAACTCTTTACTACATGTAATTGTTAAGCATGGAACCACACTATGACAAGGTATTGTAATTGTTTCGTACTCGGTGGTTGACTTTAGTATAGTACATAAATAAAAAAAGGAACAAAGAACACGTAGGTAGATCTTACGTTGACAAACTCCAGTTCATTAATCAGGAAAAATGGGGAAAGATAAAGACCATGTATGTTATCCCGGGCGAGTCAGTATAGGCTGAGAAACACTAGGGTTCCTGATATGTCAGGTACCTTAAGAGGTCCGGTCTTATGACCTCACCCATCGGAAAGGGAAGAGGTCCCCTAGAAGGGTTGGGTCCCTAGTTTGGGTCCAGAGGTCGTAACGTCCACCTAAGAAATGGTCGACTCGGTGTGACCTTCGGGGGAAATTGTGTCGTCTACGAGTTATAAATATACTTATCTGTATCACTATTCTACACATAAGTATACGTATCGTCACATTTGTAAACAACGAACTAAGTACTAATTTATTTAGGTACGGACCAAAAAATAAACCCCCTACTCACCTCAACATCGAACATAGACTTCTTGTCATAAAACAAGATAGATGGTGTGCGAAACCGACCGACAAAATTCCTTCATGTAGACATAAAGTTAGTCACATTGGGATTTCCACCGTTGTCCTGTTTCAATCTCTTTTAGTGGTTTCGAATCTTTCGTGATTTGAACGGAGACGAGAGGATGTGTAAAAGTAACAAATAGAAAAAGGACTCTCAACGATTCCATTATAATCGTATTGGATAAGATAACTGCCCGAAGGGTCCACCGAGTCACCATTTCTTAGACGGACGGTTTGTCCTCTGGTCCCAAATTAAGGGGCCAGTCCTTCTAGGGGACCTCTTCCTTTACCGTTGGGTGACGTCATCAGAACGGACCCTGTAGGGTTCCTGTCTCTTCGGATCCCCCGATGTGTCAGGTACCCCAGTTTTTGTCAACCTGTATTGAAACACTGATTTGTTGTTGTTGTTGTTACGATAGCTGACAATAAAGGACGTTGACCTATTTACTTTGTGAATCTACTTTCTTAATTTTACGGTCAATTACTTTATTTGGGATTAATGTAGGAGAGATTTCTTCAAATTGTGTATAGTTACTATTAGGGAAAGTCGTCTCATAGGTCTTACTTTATTTTAGGTCTAAATAACTTATTCTAACGTTTGTTTTTGACTGGTAGTCTGAAAACTAATGACGGAAATTACTTACTGTGATATTTCATAACTGAGATAGATAAGACCAACGACATAAAAATTTCAGATCAAATGTTCTTTTGAAACATATATTTAACTAGTAACGTCCAAATCTACGATTTATTATGTTCCCTAAATGTTAAGTACTCATCCCTTTACTGAAAAACGCCAGAATCTTTTGTAATGTGACTTTATGGATCATGTACTATTCCATGTGAATTGGGTCTATTTAAGTCGTTAAATGGTCAAAGAAAGACAATCAGAAAAGAATCTTAATACATTTTCTTTTTTGTCTAATTAGACTTATCTTTAAGTACTTTCCATACCAAACTCTTCGTAAGGTTTACTTACTCTATAAAAACAATACTACAAGTGACTTATATTTTCGTATATATACATGTACACACATCTATATACGTGTATAAATACATAGTAGTCAAGTCAAGCCAAGTCAACGAGTCAGTACAGACTGAGAAACACTTGGGTACTTGACGTTGTGCGGTCCGGAAGGACAGGTAGTGGTTGAGGGCCTCAGGTGGGTTTGGGTACAAGTAGCTCAACTACTACGGTAGGTTGGTAGTGTAGGAGACAGTAGGGGAAGAGGAGGACGGGAGTCAGAAAGGGTCTTAGTCCCAGAAAAGGTGACTCAGTCGAGAAGCGTAGTCCACCGGTTTCATAACCTCAAAGTCGAAGTTGTAGTCCGGAAGGTTACTTGTGGGTCCCGACTAGAGGAAATCTTACCTGACCAACTTAGAGGAACGTCAGGTTCCCTGAGAGTTCTCAGAAGAGGTTGTGGTGTGAAGTTTTCGTAGTTAAGAAGTCGTGAGTCGAAAGAAATATCAGGTTGAGAGTGTAGGTATGTATTGGTGACGTTTTTGGTATCGAAACTGATCTGCCTGGAAACAACCGTTTCATTACAGAGACGAAAACTTATACGATAGATCCAACCAGTATTGAAAGGAAGGTTCCTCATTCGTAGAAAATTAAAGTACCGACGTTAGTGGTAGACGTCACTAAAACCTCGGGGGTTTTTTATTTCAGACTGTGACAAAGGTGATAAAGGGGTAGATAGACGGTACTTCACTACCTGACCTACGGTACTAGAATCAAAAGACTTACAACTCGAAATTCGGTTGAAAAAGTGAGAGGAGAGAGTGAAAGTAACTCTCCGAGAAATCAAGGAGAAGTGAAAGACGGTATTCCCACCACAGTAGACGTATAGACTCCAATAACTATAAAGAGGGTCGTTAGAACTAAAGTCGGACACGAAGGAGGTCGGGTCCAAAGAGTACTACATGAGACGTATATTCAATTTATTCGTCCCACTGTTATATGTCGGAACTGCATGAGGAAATGTATACGTATGTACTATGTCTAGATATTCATATGACGGTATATACACATACATGTATGTATATTATGTTACTCTTTTTTTAATGACAATAAAATCGTCACCAATAAAAACTCTCCGTCCTCATTTTCAATAAAAGTTTTAAAAGAAGAAGTAGGAAATATTATACCCGAAGGGTCCACCGAGTCACCATTTCTTAGGCGGACGGTTACGTCCTCTGTGTTCTCTACGTACAAACTAAGGACCCAGTCCTTCTAAGGGGTCTCATCCTTTATCGTCACGTCAGGTTATAAGAACGGACCTTTTAAAGTACCTGTATCTTCGGACCACCCGATGTCAGGTACGCTGTCGTCCCAGTCTGTACTGACACACTGACTCTTGTGTAAGGTTTGTTGTGTTTGTAATGAAAAGGTATTTAGTCTGGTTTTCCTTATAGTTGTTTTTAATAAGTAGTAAAAGTGATCCATTCTCCTGTCGTCGTTAAGATAAAAAGTATTAGTTTAAATACATAAAAATGTATTCATTATTTATAAGTAATATATATTAAAAACCGGAAAATATGTCAAGTACTCCAAGAGTACCGTCCATATGACCCCACCAAACGGTAAGGGGCGAAGTCACCAAGCCCCAAAACAGTCTTGGGAGACGAAACTGGACCGTCAGAACCCACCGGGACGTGCCGTACCGAGTGTTGAAGTAACTCAATGCGTTCGGGGAAGCGGTACTGTTCCGTCACTAGGATTTCGGAAACTGACACACCTAGTACTGTTCGACACCTTTCGAGAATGTCTCTACCTTTATGGTCTGGTAGAATGGACAGAGGACTCTTTGAATATACGTCCAGTTCTTCGTTGTCACTTTTGGGACATACCTTGTTGACTAACCAAGTTCTATCTCTTTCCTCATCCTGTCCCGACAGGCGACAGTGGGACAAACAAATTCGATATATGAGACGTGTAGTACTCTTCACAGTCCGACGTACTCAATGTTCGACCTTAGTTCTATCCGCCCTCTTTGTGGTGGTTGGAGTCTATACACCTGCTGTGGTGAGATTACCGGTTTTTACTTCTCCTTGAACTACTCCCACTTCTTCTCACTTTTTCGGTCGAATACTGAAATTAGTATTTATTTATAGTTTTTTATAAATTTTTAGATTCTAGTACCGTAGGTCGTGGTCATGACGTACCGTTTATCTTCCCCTTCTCCGCCTTCAATCACTGTCTAAAGGAGAAGAACCCGAGGTTTTAGTGACGCCTGCCACTGACGTCGGTACTTTAGTCTGACGAATAACCGTCCTTCCGTTACTGTTTGGATCTGTCACACGACTTTTGGTCTCCGTAATGAGACGTCTGTGTTCAGGCACATCAGTTCCGATACCGGAAGGATCACCAGTACATGCGAACACTCTCGACCTGGTATTTCTTCCGCCTTGCCGTTTCTTAACTACGGAAGTTTGACACCACGATCTCTTCTGAGGACTTTCAGGGAACCTGTCGTTTCTCTAATTTGGTCAGTTAGAATTCCCTCTAGTTGGGACTTATAAGTGACCTTTCTGACTACAATTTCGACTTCGAGGTCATAAAACCAGTAGACTACGTTTGTCGACTGAGTAACCTTTTCAGGGACTACGACCCTTTCTAACTTCCGTCTTCCTCTTCTCCCGTAGTCTTCTACTCTACGACCTTTCGTAGTGGTTACGTTGTCTTGTACTTGAACTCGTTTGAGACCCTCTACCAGTCCCTATCCCTCCGGACCGTACGACGTATGGTAACCCAACGTCTCAGTCTATGGTGACTCACTGACTTGTCGTTGTTACATATTAAATCTTGTGTGTTTCTTTTTCTTCTTTTATTTTAGTGGATATTATAATAAAGGATCTCTATTGGGAGGGATTGAAAACTATATATATTGAATGTCAGGAAAAAACAATTCTTATGTTTGCGTATAAAAACTTTTTGATTTTACCCTGACACTTTATTATTGGGAAATATGCGGTTGTCGAAAAACGTTAGTTTTAAAAGTGTATGTGACATAAAATAAAACTTATGTGTGAATTTTAATATTAGGGAAAAGTTACGACCTAATAACTTAAAGACAGTTGGTAAACTTTGATAAACATATATCAAAATTTCAAGACACTCGGTCTTTGATAAAAAGATGGTATTCAACAAGTCGGTTTGTCTTATAAAATAAGGAGAAGACAAAGTTTCAACACGTCTTTTAACAAATCAGCGATTAAATCGTTGAACACAAACTGACACAAACTGAAACGGTGTGATACCTGGTATCGGACGGTCCGAGGAGACAGGAACCCTAAAGGGTTCGTTTTTATAACTTCACCTAACGGTAAAGGAAGAGGTCCCATAGAAGAGTTAGGTCCCTATCTTGGTTACTGAAGACGTAACCGTCCGTCCAAGAAATGGTGATTCGGTATAATGAAGAATGGTTTGTCCCAATTTTTTTTACATCTATGTCAATTGGGTCCTTATTACATTATTTCGGGATTCATCATTTAAATTATCGTTTTAGAATTTAAAACGTTTTATTTACTACTCTGAGAAGACCAGGAACTTTAAAGTTATAACAAATCTTTTAATACTCTTAAACAAACGGAGGATTCTTCGAAATTATTAAATTAGTCCCTCTGTAATGAAACATATCGAAGAAATGGATCGATCCTTGTGACTGTGGTTGTGGTGTACAATCAACAATCTATTTCTGGTGACTCCTGGTCCGTAAGTCCAACCGGAAGAGTCTTCTTCCGAAATTTACATTTTACTATTTCTCCTCTTTCTCTCTTATGAGATCAGTGACCTTTGTTACGAGTTAGTCAGAAAAGAAGCCAGAGATACTCTAACTTCTGAATTAATAGAATAAACAACAACTTGAGTACTATCCACGAATTTTTAATAAAAATGTTACTTACTTAATTATAAAATTAACCTTTAAGAACTTCCTTTATTCTAATCTCCTTCACCTGGTTCTCACTTTTTCACTGTTGGAGAGAAACACTCCTTAGACAGATAATACCAGAAGGGAAACTCTGAGTCCCTTGGTAGGTATAATTACAATTAAAATTACAAAGATAAAAACCACAATATATCCACCCGAAGGGACCACGGAGTGGTCATTTCTTAGACGGACGTCACACCCTCTGAATCCAAGTTAGAGACCCAACTCTTCTAGGGAACCTCTTCCCTTACCGACGGCTTGAGGTCATAAGAACGGACCTCTTAGGGTACCTGACTCCTCAGACCGTCCGATGTCAGGTGCCCCAACGTTTCTCAGTCTGTACTGACTCGTTGATTGTGAAAGTGAACAAAAGTGAATAATGTCCAATAAATGTGTATCGTTTTTAGGATCACAAAGTTCTCTTATGTCTCACTATCTATGTCTCTTAGTTCTTGTTCCGTGTATACCGATTAAACTAGAAGAGTTACCGAGTCGTCGGTTGTCTCAGTGATCTGAACCATTTACTGAGTTACCGATTTTCCTTTCTTCCCTTCTATGACCATCCTGTTCTTGTCCTAGGAAGACCTTACGGATTACGTTCTAGTGACGGGAACCTTTCTTATTCTTTTTCTCTGACGTTATACTTAATTAATTTAAATTTATTGTTATGTTATTGAAAAAACTCGAGAGTACTTACTTATTAAATTCATTTATTATTTTCGTAATCTTTAATTATATTCTAATAATTATAATAGAAAGTGAAGTTTAGGTACGGGGACCGGGACTTGAACTCAAAGACAAGTTAGAAGTCACTCACTGATGTAATAAGATCGTTCACCTATCTCAGGGGTAGAAGGGGGAGGGTTATATCGTTTCAGTTGGTGTTCAATGGGAGTCCTTCGACCCTTCAAAAATCACTACCACAGAAGATCAAATCGTTTAGTTTTCCCTACGATGTTACGATGTTCAAGTAACTGATTTTCCTTTTCTTAAAGTTTATTTCTAGACAAGATCTTAATGATGGATGCTAAAATAATTGTTTGAAGAAACTCTCATAAATATTGTCGATTTTTGATGACCTGTAAATGATACATGATTCATGACAACAACCACAAAACGTATGTAATTATGTGTTACATAACTTTACAGATGTTGAGATACTTCATCCACAATTATAATTGGAGTAAAATATCTAATTAAGTGACTAAGAAACTTATTTGTAAGTCATTCGTGGTCAATACATGGTCCACTAGATGTTTCTCGACTCCACTTAGAAAGAAGGGTCCTGAACGTTCGATTTCTCCACCTCCGTTTTTTTTTTTTTTATTTCC
The DNA here is from genome assembly GCA_006410555.1 of Capra ibex. Lineage (NCBI taxonomy): Eukaryota > Metazoa > Chordata > Mammalia > Artiodactyla > Bovidae > Capra > Capra ibex. The sequence goes on from SJYO01016727.1 coordinate 1,901,078, forward strand.
AAATTTTATACCTCACATCGTCTACGATCCTTCTTTTAATTTCGGTCCTTCCGACTACCCCTCAAGGTCCTCTATCCCTCTCTCCACTACAAAGTTTACACCTTTTATCCGACACTCGTTCTTTATCGAAAAAAAAGGGGTGATGGTTTATTAAATAATTTTGTGTCGAAGTCGGAAGATATATGTTCACGTGTATGAGGACTGATGGGATTGATCCCCTGGGAAAAGAAGAGGGAACGGAACGCTTGGAGAAGATAGTCTAGAAATTCTATGACCTAGAGAAACCGGTTCCTTAGACGGAAGAGAAAGTCTCGGAGTAAAAAGAAAGGATCGAGAAATGTAAGTGGTCACTCCCGGAGGACAAGACGGGAGAAGAAGACCGTCATGGATCACTGACGACAGAACGAGACGAGGTAAAAGAAGTCGAAGAACAGGTCGAAGGGTGGGAAATGAAACGACGATGGTAGAAGAGAGGTCCTCCCAGCATCCCAAACCCCTCCCTTCTCTGTAACTCCCATGGACCTCTACCGTCCGAAAATAAACCTCTCGGGAACCTCCACCTTCCCGATACGACCCCTCTCGGGTCTCTCCTCAGTCCCGAGTATGTCTACGGTGATAGTAATAGACTCCCCCGTAGGAGGAGGAAATACGTGACTCCCCAGTGTCATTACATTGACCACCTCAGACCGAACGATAGAGGAAGTCTCTCCTGTGAAGGTTCCACTGTCTCGATCAATGACGACTTCTGTCCCGAAGGGTCCACCGATTCACCATTTCTGAGACGGACGGTTACGTCCTCTATGTCCTTTACGTCCAAGTTAGGGACCCAGGTCTTATAGGGGACCTCCTCCTTTACCGTTGGGTGAGGTCATAAGAACGGACCCTTTAGGCTACCTGTCTCCTTCCTCAGACCACCCAATGTCAAGTTCCCCAGTTTTACTCAGTCTGTACCTACTTGTGTGTCTCTCGTTTCTCCTTATCGATCAGTCTAAAGTCCCTGGGTATTAGAGATACGTCATAGGGTGGGTTTCAATTTAGGGACCTATACTATCAGGTAATTAGTACTCTTATTAGAATATCTTAGTTTCTGTGTCAAAAGTTTCAACAATTTTTGTTGTATACCGGGGTTTGAGGTCACTTTTACAGATTCCGTAATTAAGAATACTATCGTATTCTAATGTGAGGTAAACTGTACTTTAACTACAAGATCAATCTTAGGAATTAAATGTTTCTTTCCCGTTAAATGCACACTCTCATATACAAATGGTCAGAACGACGAGTGACTTAATAGAGTGTTCTTACAAAATATAATCTTTCTTAAGGGTCCCCACCAAACATACAACAACCTGACTGAGAGTGACGGTCTCTTTTACTGAAAAAAATATCACGGTTTGTACACCTTAGTAATAGTCATCCATTACTACTAAGAAGAGTCAGGTTTAATCTAAACTTCCTCGTCTATGTCAAGATTGTAAAAAGGAAGTTCATAGACGTTTAAGAAATGTCAGTAGATCTCATCTTATAGTTGAACCTGTCGTCTGACAGGAACCATAAAAAAAATTACAGGTGGTCATAAAATACGTAAAATTTATCATTAGTTGTAAACTTTGACTATAGGTTCTGATAAAGGTGTTTTATGGTCCCTGAGACAAGGACTCCTAAAATAAAATTAAAGGTTTAGTTTATTTTACATTTATTAAAGTCGTACACAATATCCAAAACCAAAAGATAAAAGTACACTGATCTGTTTTACTGAAACTTTAACGAACGAAAGTGTATTTTCGTTGGAAATTTCCTATGAAAGTAAGAGAGTCTTTATCACATATATTCCTAGTAGAAAAAATTAAACTTATTTTTATCATCTTCGACTCAGATATGTGAAGACATGTGAAAATCCCTTCGTTATTCAAGACCAAAACAAAAGAAAAAGGGAAAATAAGTCACTCTATATGATTATTCTTTCTACTGACGTAAATTCAGATCCTTTCAAAGAGGACCCCGAGTGAAATAATTATCTATTCTAGGATTTTCTTCGAAAAGTCCGACCCTATTTTGTTCTCCATTGTACAAAACTCAAGTCTAATTCAGAGTTTATGGGATCCATCTCTAAAAACATTGCACCCTCTGTGACTAAACTAGGGACCCAGTACTTCTGGGGGACCTCCTCCTTTACCGTTGGGTGGGGTCAGAAGAACGGACTTCTTGAGGTACCTGTCTCCTAGGACCGTCCGATCTCAGGTATCCTAGTGTTTCTCAACCTGTACTGACTCCTTGATTGTGAAAAGTGAAAAAAAAAATTGGGATCCATCTCTAAAAATGTGTATTTGCGAAAATTATGAGTGTTAACAGGATTTTATGTATCATAATAAAAGAGTGAAGTGACTATTTCTTTACCTCAAAACTTTTTCAATTTGACGGTATCAAGTGTCTCGACTTGAGGTTAGGTCCTCATAGGTCGAGGTTTGGAAAACGACTACCGGCGTCTCCATGTCAGACCGAACAGGTGTATGCAGTACGACCAGGGGTCAAAGTGTGTTTTTTGCGAGATCGTTCAACCGGAGTAACCATCCGGACGAAGACAATTCTCACTTCTTCTCGGATTACTCGTGAAGTGAACTAAGTAGACACTCCTACGACATGAGGGTGACATCGGTAAGGTTGGAGGGTCAGGGACTTGTATCGGTAGTAGAAAGTTTACGTGAGTACATACGCGAAAAGGAAACGGACGACACGGATCAGAGTAAATAGGAGGATTAATTAAAAGTTGTGAGGATAGTCACCAACGAGGACCATCTTCTGAAAAAGGTTTAATAGGTACTAGTGTCGAGACATGATATATGAAGTAAGTCAAGTCAAGTCAAGTCAGCGAGTCCGTACAGGCTGAGAAACGCTGGGGTACTTAGCGTCGTGCGGTCCGGAGGGACAGGTAGTGGTTGAGGGTCTCAAGTGAGTCTGAGTGTAGGTAGCTCAGTCACTACGGTAGGTCGGTAGAATAGGAGCCAGCAGGGGAAGAGGAGGACGGGGGTTAGGGAGGGTCGTAGTCTCAGAAAAGGTTACTCAGTTGAGAAACGTACTCCACCGGTTTCATGACCTCAAAGTCGAAATCGTAGTATGAAGTAATCTTTCACAGTTTATGTCCTTAAGGGACCCTCAGGTCACTAATCTGAGTATACAAAAGTGCCGACTCTCGAGTTCAAGTTAGGGACCAGTCCGTTGATTCCTGGGTGTTCGACGCACCACACCAGTCTTTTTTTCTTTTTCTCTTTTCACAGTGTACCTAGTGTAATAAATGTATAATAAACAAAAGGAAAGAGAAAGTAATCACTCGAGAACTATCGTTTCGACCCACTAGAAACAAAGATGGAGTTGAGATTCTTAGGTGGTTTTCGGACGGTGTGTCATCTTCAAGTTATTTACAGCCAACCGATTTTGATAATAAATCACCTTTGACTCGGTACGGTTTCCCCTTTTTTTACACAAGGTTTATTCCGTTAACACGGAATATCGGTTATGTGTATTAAGTTTCTTCTAATAAGTTTCAACTTATTACTCCTTTTTATTTAATGTGTCTATACCGTGACTGAACGTACCCTTAATTCCTTTGTCTGTTTCTCATATAATTAAATCCCCCAATACCTTTTTCGTGAGGATTATAGATTTACAAAGTCCTAACATCTCCTTTTTTTTAATGATTATAGATTTACAATTGTTATTTCCCCTTTAACCATTTTACGAACTAAGATTACAAAATTAATTGTCGTACTTTTATATAGGAACTCTAGTTTTCCGGTTATACTTTTGACACAGATGTGACTACTTCTAGTCTTATTAGAGAAATACTGATTTTATGACAACTTCTTCTTGTGAGACCCATAGTAAAATACAATTAGTTTTAATTATAGTATCTCATAAACAGTACTTTTCATGTTTTATCCCTTCATTGTGACTGTTCCTTTGTACTTTTGTTTTGAGTATTATTACTTTACTCTGGTTATTTTTACTATACGTAACCTTTCTACTATGTGTCCTTTTCATCTATTAAAAGAACCGACGTTAAGACTTTATACTACGGATTTTACTTTTACAAAGTTCACCTTATAAGTCTTTGAATAGATGAAATTTTCAAAAATTCATGACGATAACCTCTTCCGTTACCGTGGGTGAAGTCATGAGAACGGACCTTTTAGGGTACCTGCCTCCTCCGACCACCCGACGTCAGGTACCCCAGCGAGACTCAGCCTGTGCTGACTCGTTGAAGTGAAAGTGAAAAGTGAAAGTACGTAACCTCTTCCTTTACCGTTGGGTGAGGTCACAAGAACGGACCTCTTAGGGTCCCTACCGTCTCGGACCACCCGACGGTAGATACCCCAGTGTGTCTCAGCCTGTGCTACCTTCGTTGAATCGTCTTCGTCGTCGTATGATAAGGTCTACCCTTTTAAAAGACTTCAAGTAAATCGTATTCTTTCAATGACTTAAGTTTTCTGATATATTATAACAGAAATTTATTTTATATAACGTTCAAACAAGTACATTTAATTCAGTGTCCCGGATTCTACATCTTATGCAAGTGCACACTGGGAAGACAATTTATATCTTACACCTTAGCAAAATACTTTCGAATTTTAGAAGGGTGTTAACTTTGATATTCACTATCTCTTCTCCTAAGACGGACACTGTCATAAAGGAGTCGTTTCGAGTGAGGTTAATAACGGTGGAGTCCAAAACTGTTGTGAGACTAATTTGAATTCTCATAGACATGTAGATTCTTCCATTTTTACTCGACCATGAGGATTTCTTGGGATTTATATTAAAAATGTGTGGTTTGTTTTTAGACAAACCATCAATAAATAAAATTTAACCCACGATCTACATAAACTAAGTGTAAGGTCGAGACAGTAAAGGATCAACGGATGGGAGAGTACGAACATAAAAATGAATTTTTAGTGTTACCGTGATTCATAGGTCTGTAAAACACACTTAATTTACTTTTACCCGTGTTGTAAGAATATTGTCACAAACTGTGTATCTTTAAACATTGAGTGTCTTTAAGTAATTTATAATCTGTCATTCATAAAAATTTTACATTCCATGTTTTCTTACCTAGTCAGTTCTTGTTTATTACCTCCACTTCAATATACGAAGGAGTACGTTCGTGTTCGTGGTACCCTCTTGACCTTAAGTTTCCCTCCTCGGTCGTAGACCTGAGTTACACCTAAAAAGGGTCTGAGGACGGGTGTACCTATGATACGCGGGACGTACTTGTTAAATTACAGAGTTTCAGAGTAGACAGTTTACTGTCACAACCTGTTCTATAATAAACTCTGGTGAAAATTGAGATCTTGAGATCTTGCTCAGATACTAAAGAAATCTTTTTCTCCCAAAAATTTTATTAGGAAATATCCTTTATGTTAGAAGTAGTATATAAATATCGGGGTAGTATATAAATTTAGAGACAGTATATAAATATAGAAAAAAGTAAAAGATTATCGAGTAGACAAATACCGAATAAAAACGAAGGAGGATGTAGTTATAAAACACGTTAATATATATTCATTCTGATAGTAATAGTAAATTTAGATACGAAGGTATGTAATTATAAAACAAACAAAACTCCATAAACAAGGTATAATCTTAGAAAGTAATGTCATACTGTAGTTAAAACCACTCTAAAAGTAAAAAGGAACCTTGTGAATTGTATAGTAAGGTCTAGGTTTACGTTTTAAACTGTAAGACCAGAAAAATAGATGGTATTTGATACTAAAACAAAATTTCACTAAGATGTATGTTCATGAGAGAGTTGTTAATTTGTCGAACATAAGATGTAACATTCTTAAATAGAAACCTTACTTTGACAGTTTTACAAGTGTCAGTAACGGAGTTCCATAACAGTAAGACTCACTGGAAATAAAGACCGAAGAAAGTATAAAAAACATGTTAAGTCTTAAAAATATTACTCGTATAGAATAAAAGTATTAATCTCTTTTTAAATCTAAAAATTTTTATATAAAGAAACCTAAATTTTTTAAGAATAGGTATCAAGTTTTGACCAAAGTATATAAATTCTAGTGTATTTGATATTTTAATTTATAGACTTTAATATATCATAGAAAGGATTATGTCTTTCATCCTTTTTTTATGGTTAACATTCGAGAAAGATTTAAGATTTGTAAAAACTTTCTGACTGTTAATTTTTAATCTATATTTAGTATAAAAGAGTATAAAATTTTCTTAAAGTTACTCAACATTTCTTGAACCGGTCAACTTATTCTTTTAATAAACACATACCAAGATTAGTAACACTGATTACCTTATTACTGACTCTTTTAGGGGGCACGAATTCTTCGAAGTCTGATCTCTGTCCTTACTATCTCGTAAATAATCTCACAACCCTCCGTAAAATCATCTCAACTTTTAAGTACAGGAGTTAATGGTTTAATGGTATTACAATCAGTTTCTCTTAAGGACAACTCCATGAACTTATTTTCCTTTTCAACTTATTTTCGATTCGAAGAAGTATACCCTTTGATAATTTCTCTAATTACTCGTAATAAATATAGGTAAAAGATCGTGATATTATGTTAATTCTAATTTTTGTTTTACGTCTATGTCCTACTTAAATTCTCATTCTTGACACAACTAAAGGTGAACAAGGGTTGTAAGGATAATGTTAAGTTTTCTTTGTGTATTAACGGATCATTCATCATGTTGGTATTTTTAAATTACCTATTTATATCAAGAACCCTTGTTTACATTAAGGTTGAAACGATAATACGTTAAACATTTACCCTTAATTTTTGTTATTTCAGAAGGTTATATGTCCTTATAATTCTGTAATCATTTTCATTAAACTTTACAGAGTACGTTTCAATTTCACGTTTAATATTTAGGATTTATATACTCACATTCACTAGAGGATAAACTGCCATTGTATTTTACAGACTGAAAATTTTAGAAATGAATACAGAGTTATAGTTGACAGATAACACAAAGAGTCACTTCTTAGTTTTTAATTTTATATTCCCGGAAACAGGATAAAGGATTCATTTTATATTTGTATACTATTTAGTCACAATTTCCGTGTTCAGACATAGTTCGACAAACAACTAGACTATACTAGAATACAAAATAATAGAAGGTCGTATTTGGAGTCACACTTACTCTTTTACAGTAACTACAATTCTTTTATTTCAAATTTAAGAGACAGATCTTTCTATTAATAACGTTGATCATTTACCAACCAATGGTCGATCTCCTTTCCCACAAATTCAGTTTGTGTTGAGTATACATTATAAAGGAAAGTTTAAACTACTCCCACAGAGGTAATAGTGAACTCTTACCTCAAGATACCTAGACTTGTTTCGATCACCTCCACTACCTTAAGATCAACTCGATAAAGTTTAGGACTTTCTACTACGACACTTTCACGATACGAGTTATACGGTCGTTTAAACCTTTTGAGTCGTCACCGGTGTCCTGACCTTTTCGAGGTAAAAGTAAGGTTAGGGTTTCTTTCCGTTACGGTTTTTTACGAGTCTGATGGTGTGTTAACGTGAGTAGAGTGTGCGATCATTTCATTACGAGTTTTAAAAGGTTCGGTCCGAAGTCGTTATGTACTTGACACTTGAAGGTCTACAAGTTCGACCAATTTTCCGTCTACTTGGTCTCTAGTTTAACGGTTGTAGACTACCTAGTGACTTTTTCGTTCTCTCAAGGTCTTTTTGTAGATAAAGACGAAATAACGGATACGGTTTCGGAAACTGACACACCTAGTGTTATTTGACCCTTTAAGACTTTCTCTACCCGTATGGTCTGGTGGACTGAACGGAGAACTCTTTGGACACACACCCAGTCCTTCGTTGTCAATCTTGACCTGTATCTTGTTGTCTGACCAAGGTTTATCCCCTTCCTCAAGTAGTTCCGACATATAACAGTGGGACGAAAATTTGAATATGCGTCTCGTGTAGTACTCTTTGCGACCCGACCTCCTTCGTGTTCGACATTAGTTCTAACGGCTCTCTTGATAGTCAGTGGAGTCTACAAAGAGTACAACACAAGACGCATATTTAAATTATTCGTTCCACAGTTATATGTCGGAACTACATGAAAAAGGATAAACCTTGGTCAGACAACAAGGTACAGGTCAAGATTGACAACGAAGGACTGGACGTGTGTCCAAAGAGTTCTCCGTCCAGTCCACCAGACCATACGGGTAGAGAAAGTCTATACATCTACTGTGGTGGGAATACCGTCCTTCACTTCTCCTTGATTTTTGGGAGAACTACTTTCACTTTCTCCTCTCACTTTTACAACCGAATTTCGAGTTGTAAGTCTTTTGATTCTAATACCGTAGACCAGGGTAGCGGAGTACCGTTTATCTACCCCTTTGCCACCTTTGTCACCGACTGAAATGAAAAGACCCGAGGGTTTAGTGACGTCTACCGTTTACGTCGTTACTTTAATTTTCTACGAATGAGGAACCTTCCTTTCAATACTGGTTGGATCTGTCGTGTAATTTTTCGTCTCTGTAATGAAACGGTTGTTTCCAGGTAGATCAGTTCCGATACCAAAAAGGTCACCAGTACATAACTATACTCTCAACCTGATATTTTTTTCGACTCTTGCTTTCTTAACTACGAAACCTTGACACCACAACCTCTTCTGAGAACGTTCAGGGAACCTGACGTTCCTCTAGGTTGGTCAGGTAGGATTACCTCTAGTCAGGACCCACTAGTAACCTTCCTGACTACAACTCCGACTTTGAGGTTATGAAACCGGTGGAGTACACTTCTCGACTGAGTCACCTTTTCTGGGACTACGACTCTTTCTAACTCCCGTCCTCCTCTTTCCCTACTGTCTCCTACTCTACCAACCTACCGTAGTAGCTGAACTACCTATACCCAAACCCACCTGAGACCCTTAACTATTACCTGTCCCTCCGGATCACACGACACCAAGTACCCAAACGTTTCTCAGCCTGTGCTGACTCACTGAGTTGACTTCACTTGACTTGGCTTGTTAAACCACAAGCTCAAAGTAAGAAGTTCTATATATTCTTACTGTTTTTTACTATAAATCTTTTGTTTTGTTTTATATTATTTTTTACTTTTTATCTTAAGTTTTTCTATTTAACTAATTTTATTTTTTCTAATCAAAGAAGTTTCTTTTCAGGTTATACCTAGTATTTAACTCCTTTTGTGGAACTTTGGAATCAGAAACGTCGGAGTTTTTTATTAAAGTCGTTGAAATAATTTAGTACCTTCAGTGCCTTCAAAAACTCGGTTTTATCTTGGGAACACATACATCTCGTAGTGTATGGACTTGAGTGTAAATATTAAGTCTGAAACACTCATCACAAGAAGAATTTGTTAGGTAGTAAAATTAACCTTAAGACTTCAATATTACTTGATAATCGAAGAACCTCTTTCGTATTTTCGTCTATAGGTTAGAGACTTAGATTTGCAACAGTCGATTATTCAAAAGGTTGACATTATGTCAGATCTTGATATTTTTGTCAAGATAACCGGAAACAGGATTTACATGACGATAGTAATATGTAAATGACAATCTTAATTAATAACGGATTTAATCTCCTGTTCGTGACATCCACAAAATTTGGTACGATGATTAAAAAATTTTCAATGGATTATATACTAAAACTCGTCGGAACAGTCAATGAGATTCTGTAAGACTGAAATAAGACATCCATTACATCTCGGGGTATTAGTTCGTACTTAAGATCTTTCTGACTCCTTAATGGTCGTCGTCCACATTTTCTCTTCTGCTATTAGGTCCCCTACCCTTACCCGTCACCCTTTCGTCTCTGTAAAGATTCCGTCTCTTCAAGTGACTTACACCCCCTGTCTCTCCCGACACACTATCGGGACTCCACGATACCCATCATCAATACGAAAATTTATTCTAGACTTACACATTGTATTTATTTGTTACACTTCAGATCCCCCTTTCACGTCTGATCTTGTCACTAAGTTTCCCAGGTACTCCGCTTTTGTTAAAAGTATTATTATGATTTTACATCAAACAGATACAACCCCCTTTTCATTACCTATCATTCTGTTTTCAACGGATTCGTACTTATGATTTCCGTCACCGTGGTTTGACACACTAGTAGGTGGTACGTGAACGCGAATTTTGTTTGCAATTAAAGAATATTCTTTTCTTGTGTGTTATTCTATGGTGATGTATTGGTAGCCTTACCGACTTTAACTTTCTGACTGGTTCGCAACCATTCCCACTACTCGTTAACCTTGGGAGTTGCGACGAACACTCTTATATTTTACCATATTGGTGAAACCTTTTATCGTCACACCAAACACGGTGTTACTAATTACTGAACGTCCTAGAAAAATACACAAACGAACGTTAGGTCTATAGAGCAAACCAGTTCATGGATGAATTTAGAAAACGGGTCAAAAAAAGTAACCCAACAAAAGAATAGTAACACAAAACTCTCAAGAGGTATATAAGGTCTATGTTTAGAAACTAACGTACATTTCAAAGGGACGAAAGACCTTTCGACCTCTTAAAAACAAACGACAAGCTGTAATGTCAGAAATAGTACCCACGAAATAGGGATGTTTATATGAACTTGAAACAAGATCCTACGTCAATGTAATGAACTATTGTTAAATTATAAAGTTTTAGACGAAAATTTAAAACAATACGTACTGGTTTTGACAAAAAGTAAATCCCGGGTGACCGGTCCGCTATGAAACGATTCATAGGAGGGTCTCTAAAGAAATGGATATTTCAAAAAAGGTGAGGACCTCCACCTATGTGTTTGATAAGGGTACAGACACACTTGAGGACTCTCCAAGGAGACGAGGGAGTCCTACCAAGAAGGAAACCAAAACTCATCAAAGGAACGACCGTACAAAACAAACCATAAGTCGACTTCTACTTGTTATGAGACGTCAAGAGGTATCGAGGAGAGACACGTCGAGAGAGACGTGACACGGACCGTTTGAGTACTACGGAGTCGGAGACCATGAGGGTAGAGGTAGAGGACTTGAGACCCATTGGTTACTGAGGTGGACCCAGTGGGAAAGGGGAGACCACAGTACCTTTGAGAGAGGTCCATCATTCGACCCTTTTATTATCTTGATTGGAACGACAGAGGGGACAGTCACGACTATAAGGACTTACCGGAGTACAGGTCATAGCCCTTTACCAACGAAGTATATATGACAGATAAAACAAATCGACATGACCTAGTATTAATGAGGTGAACCACTCTTTCTCTTTCGAGTCATGCAGAAAAATTTTAAGATGTACCGTTTTACGCATATGACGCGAAGACGATGGATGAGTTCAAATCATTAGTAGAGTCCCTGTTCACAGACACGTTAAGAAACTAAACGACGACTTTTATCCGTTATTCGAGGGGGATGAAGGGTTACTTTGTTATCAACATGAACTTTCTTTTTGATTGTCTATTTGACATCAATGAGTCTGAACTGGTGGCCGTCTGTGAAAGAACTTTCACTTACTTCGACAGTAAAGTTCCTTTTGAGTAACTGTTACAAACAACTGTTAATCTTTAAACATGTAACTCGTTTTTTTTTTTTTTGACATGAAGTTCGTTTTTTATCTTGTAATTTTTTGTATATAGGTTTGGTACTCGAACTCTGGAAGGGTTATGTATTATGAAAAGATTAATCTAGTTACCACTATAATTACTTACACTAACCCCCTACGAGATATTACTTTATGTAGTTATAAATCTTCTGGACATAGATTCCTTTATTTATAAAAGATGTACTGGTTACATATTACAATATTTTAGTGCGTACCTATCTTCTCTGTAATTTTCACGTTCTGTCCGGTTTTCTTGACTCATATAAATCGTCTCATGTTTTTCAGATGACTATATAAAAATCTACGGTGTAACGTCGATTCGAAATTCTTTGATAGTGAACAGTTCAAACTCCCATCATAATTCTCATTGAGGAGACAAAAGATTGATGTCTAGTCTCTGTCTTGAAAAAAGTGTATGTCGTACAACGGTTTCGGTTGTACTATTAGACTGAAGATAATGTGATCTGTAATCTCAAAACGTTCTTACAGTTCGTCATGGTGAAGAGAGTGATTAAAAAACAAAAAATTTTATGTAGAGAAAATGTATCTTTACAATAAATACAAATAGTCCTTACTTAAATGATAAAATTTTACTTAGTCTAAGAATTAAGATGTAAAATTAAAGACTGTATTTATTTTATACAAAATTGATTGTATTTTCGAGAAACCCTAGTAGTTTGTAAAAATTCTTATATTTCAAAGAACTCTTGTTTTACAAATTATTAGTATAATATGTATTTTCTTTTACAAAATTCAGGGTAAACCCCTCTCAGTGTTCCCGGTTTCTGTTTTTAGACTCGTTGTGAGAGTGGAAGGATGACAGCGACTTTACAGGTATGTAGGTTAAACAGGAATTCTTCATAATAAAATAGGAAATTCATCGAAAGATTAAACAGGAGATCCTAGGTAGAGAGGTAATTAAGGAATTAAGTCGGAAAGTAGTAAAGAGAGGACATGGTGACGTCATAGGAGAACGGGTCAGTACGTCGGTAATGAACACATGGTCTGACGGTCTTATTGGGAAGATCGTGGGATCGGACTAATATACATTCCTTAAACTTTTATCTTAACTTTCCTTAAACTTTTATCAGGGTTCGTCATTTTAAACTTGAGGTACTCTCTTTCGTACTCTTTCGGCAAGTCTCACGTAGATCAAGTCAGACATAAAATCGGAGTAATGTGTTTTAGCTACTGCGTACTTAATAGCAGTAAGTTTCGATGTACCACACAAGAGTCACTTTGTCTATTCGGGATCGGAGTCTCAGGTATGAGGGATTCACCCTCTCAAATTTATTTACTTTTGTTCTTTAACTCGGAAAGAGTTCAGTAGAAACACTGTGATGTAAATACTTATTGTCTGTAACAATTTTTATTCACTGATCTGTTCTCAATTTCAGAAAGGAAGATTCGATCATTCGTTGATACGTTGTTATGTGGACTAGTCTTTACTAGACCTACCTTACAAATTTACCGGTTTGTTGTTAGTGGGATGCTTTTGGGATATTTTCCAAATGTAAACGATTGGTAACGTTAATTGACTTTACAACATCATCTGACTCCGTTACTCGACGTGACAATGATCAATACATTGGATAAACATTATATTCTCAAATACCTAAACAGATGTTGTAAGAAAATATCGACATGTAAATAAAGTATTATACCGAAGAAGACAGACTTGGTGAAATACTGAGTGATTTAACTTCCTCTTCCGTAATCTTCTTTCTTTTGGTCACTTCGGTTTTCCTCTAAAACTCGGTGTAAAGGGGATTGGTGTAGACTGGTTTCCGGTCGTATATCTTCGTGTCAAATATGCCTTTCGTGTACGAAAGGTCCCCCAAATAATGACCCTTATGTCTTGTGGTATCAAAGATTGTTTTCTTCAGGGGGGTTTTCCATAGGGGTCCCATCCTTAAACGTTTCCTTGGTATTAAGTTTACAAAGTTAAATTAATTAACGGTGTTGTTTGAATAGAGATTACACGATGACAATAATTGTATTTAGTCGTTCAAAAGAATGTAGAACTTCAGGTACTATTTTTAATCAAAAAAGAAACTATACTTAGACTTAAGTTGATGGATTATATCATAGTATATACGGTTGTTTTGTACTTTTAATTAATTTACTGTAGAAAAGATATTCTTGTACACGGATGAATAATAGAAACAATTGACTGTATACTGCCCTTCTCATCTTGTGTCAGAAGAATAAAAAGTCAATTTCTTTGGACATACCAAATAAAACTTTTGACTAATTTAGAGTTGACAAAGATTCAGTAGGGATAGAGTGTATAAATTCATGTTGAAGGACAAAATGACCTTAACAAACTTTCTTAAAAATAAACGTCGTAAAATCTTAGTGATTTTTGTAAAAAAGGAGAATTTAACTTACAGATTTCAAAAGAGTGATAGTTAAGGGAATTTGAAATATCTAAAAAATAAATTACCCACGTAAACCTGTTACTTTTACTTTGTACATTCCCTTTTGGTTTCTTTTTTTCGTTAAAATCCATAAACCAAGTTTCCAAGGACCTCCTGTACAGAGTTCTACGTACGATCTTTAGAATTAATCAACTTTAAACATTGACAAGTGTGAGGAACAATGTGAACATTGATTATTAAAAAAAGAGTTAAAATTTATCACAAAGTTCATTAGATAAATATCTCTATATTGTCTAATTTCTAAGTCAGAGATAGTTAGAGACATATCTTTTAGATTTTATGATGTTTATTGTTATTATAAAGTAAGTACTTACCGAATTACAGTGTATCTTTTAAAGAGTCTTCGGTCTCGTTACATATTCGTGTCTAAATATCGCAATTCCCTTATATAACCTTGGGTATAAAGGAGACTCAAAAAGACGGGTAGGAACCACCAGGATCCAAGATTCCTTATGGTATGAGGAACGTTTCCACTATTTTAGTTCCGTACTCGTTTCTTTCCCTTGGAAGAGAATTCAACTCTACGAGTTAGAAGAAAAAGTCGGAACAAGACCCACTTTGTCTTTTCATCTTTATAATAAAGAACTCTAAAGGATTTGATTTTCGTAAGTGAACCAACAACCTGGATGTGTCCCGGTTGGAATTTTTGACGGTTTTTTGACGTTCGGTTTTTAAATCAAATTTCATTAGGGTCCACCTTTAAGTTGAAGGACCGTCTTCGTCTGAATTTAGAAAAAAAAAAAAAAAATCGTTTTATGTAATTTTAGTTCGGAGTCACCTCAATATATCTCAAGGTACAATGTAGTCAATGTTACTTTTTTTATAACTTTCTTGTTTTCAGAATTCCTTATTCCGGTCGTTAGGTGTATAATGATNGACGGTTTTTTGACGTTCGGTTTTTAAATCAAATTTCATTAGGGTCCACCTTTAAGTTGAAGGACCGTCTTCGTCTGAATTTAGAAAAAAAAAAAAAAAAAAAATCGTTTCATGTAATTTTAGTTCGGAGTCACCTCAATATATCTCAAGGTACAATGTAGTCAATGTTACTTTTTAAATAACTTTCTTGTTTTCAGAATTCCTTATTCCGGTCGTTAGGTGTATGATGATAAAAGTCTTTTTTATATTTATTCACAGTTATATTAATTTCTGTAAAATTTTTCTTTTACTTCAACATTTCTTTAGTTTCTAATAATTCTACCCGGACCGATACCAATTTGTGGGTTTACCTTGAGATTCTTTACTTTTTATATTAACGTAGACTATTGACTTTAATTTTTGAGTTACTTCTAAGTTTCCGTCGACTCTTTTCGACTTCTTCGACATTAGATTTTCTATTTAGACTTCTTTAATTCATCTTTCTTCGTTCTCCTCGGTTCACTCCCGTCCAAACTTTCTCTATGTGTCTCTTACTCTTCCGGTACGTACACGAATTAGGCCAACGTCCTCTGTTGACCTCCCTGTCTCTTCTCCCTTCTGTGAGTTTCCATAGTTACGAAAGCGTCTAATACTTTTCTGTCCCTCAGAGTCTAGATTCTTCGAGTTTATTAGTGTGTGTCCTCTTAAGTTTTCCATTGTAGATCTGTGTAGTCAAATTTTGTCTTCTTTAAGTATGTTCTTCTTCTAGAATTGTCAACCAATAACTCTTTTTATCTGACTTTTGTCTGTTCACCACCACTTCATCGGTTGAAGAGTTGTCGTTTTACCTACACTTTACTGTCATCTTATTATAAAAGTTCCTGACTGTTTTTTATTGACTTGAAGAGATAGGTCACTCTGATAGAAGTTGTTACTACGTTTAGACTGTAAAAACGTGGTTAACTTTGACTCTACCAAATAATGGTTGTCTCGAGTGATTTCTCTTAGAAATTTCTGTATGAAGTACCCTCTTTTTTTACTATCCCTCTCTCAACTTATACGTTCTTTCTTATAGTATGTTTCTTTTAATATTTAGTTACCAAATTCAATTTGTTTGTAACTAAGATATTTGTAGTTCTTACTTATTAGTAGAACTTTTCAACCTTTCCTCTACTAATATTTAATTTTGTAATATTCACCACGAAAATAAAAAGTCACGTTTATATTATTTATATTAACAATTATCGATTTTCATTAATAATTATTAAATGAACAATTCATATATAGATCTTTAAAGATCTTATAATACTTTCTTATTTCATCGTACGTTTATTTTACTCTCCCTGAGTTCGGTTTTTGTCCGTTTTTTCTACTTTCTTTTCTCTTTGTACTTTTTTTACCTTGTTTTACTTTCGTTATTTATTCTACCATTTCAAGTTAGGTATACGTGGTCTATAGTTTTAGTTATATTTAAATAATAATATATAATTTTCTCATACTAAGATGGTGACTCAAAAATTTTAGGTCACTCCGTGGTAAATACTTTATATGTGACTCATATATTTCTATCTCGTGTATATATTTCTATCGAGTTTTATTTTCTTACATTTTTCAATATGGTATGTCTATTGTTTAAACCAGGTTACCGGTATTTAATATCACGTATGGTTTATGTCTGGTGTGTACCTAAAAAGATTTTTTAATCAGTTTATGTTGTGGGACTTATCTTGAGTTATTTAAATTTTGATAGACTTATTATCTCTGGTGTAAGAGACTACTACGTTAAGCCTTCACTTACTGTCTTCTATTTAATTTGAACACCTGTGTCCTCCCCTTCCTATTCCCCCCTGTACTTAGCTCTCTTATCGTGACTTTATATATGTAATGGTATACATTTTATTTCTCGATCATCTTTCACCGACATATGGTGTCCCTCGAGTTGAGACACGAGACACTTGTTGGATCTCCCCACCCTACCTCACCCCACTCACCCTCCCTCCAAGGTCGTCCTGTCCTGTATACATACGAATACTGACCAACCGCTACTTACCGTCTTTGGTTGTGTAACATTTCGTTGATAGGAGATTGTCTTTTTCATGATTATTTAATTTCGAGTATAAAGACAAAAACCGAAGGGACCACCGAGTCTACCATTTCGCAGGTGGACGTTACACCCTCTGGACCCAAGTCAGAGACCCAACCCTTCTATTAGACCTCTTCCTTTACCGTTCCATGAGGTCATGGGAACGGACCTTTTAGGGTACCTGTCTCCTCGGACCATTTGATGTCAGGTACCCCAGTGTTTCTCAGTGTGTTCTGACTCGTTGAAGTGAAAGTGAAGACAAATATTATGAAGATTTATTTAGTTTTATTCTAATCTTTTGTATATCCTGAAAAGTATTTTTATTTTTCGTAATACTCTTGGACAACCCATATTTACTCATTCATGAACTTCTCTTTAATATCGGAATTTACAGAAGCATCTTTCCTTTTTATATTTCTAATCGATAAGTACTCGATTCATAAAAATTTTGACTTACTTTGTCTTTTTTCTTTATAATACATATTATAAATTTATTGATTTTATCTTTTTATGTCTTATCTTTTATTAAAAATTTAAATTTTCTAAAAAGGAAAGGAAACTTTCTTTTACTTTAACTGTTTGAAAACCCTTCTAATTAACTATATTTTGTTTTCCTCTGTTTGTAGTTATTTACTAGAATCGTTATTTCTCTAGTGTTTAAAATATATCTCACCTGTGAATTTTTATTTCCTAAAAATACTTGTTAAAATATTACCATTTGAAACTTTTGTCACTTTAGTCGTTCAAGAGTCTTTTTATTTTGTTGTTTTTACTGAGTTTATTTTTTGGACTTACTGACGTCTTGGGAATTTATATAAGTTGACTTTGTAAGTTTCTTGTCTATTAATTAAGTATTACCTTTTTATTAGACCACAGGTTGGAGTGTAACGTGTGTCTTAATTAAGGTCTACCTCTACCTACAGTCTAAATTACTGTTTCAGTTTTCAAAGGTCAAAAGTCTTCTATAGACATACTGGTTTCTCCATTTCAAAAGAATCCTATATTATTTCTTTCCGTTACGGTTTCTTACGAGTTTGATGACGTGTTAACGTGAGTAGAGTCATTTCATTACGAGTTTTAAGAGGTTCGGTCCGAAGTCGTTATACACTTGACACTTGAAGGACTACAAGTTCGACCAAAATCTTTTACGTCTCCTTGGTCTCTAGTTTAACGGTTGTAGACTACCTAGTACCTTTTTCGTTCTCTCAAGGTCTTATTGTAGATAAAGACGAAATAACTGATACGGTTTCGGAAACTGACACACCTAGTGTTATTTGACACCTTTTAAGACTTTCTCTACCCTTATGTCTGGTGGACCGGACGGAGAACTCTTTGGACATACATTCAGTCCTTCGTTGTCAAGCTTGACCTGTAACTTGTTGTCTGACCAAGGTTTGTCCTTTTCGTCATGTAGTTCCGACATATAATAGTGGAACGAATAAATTGTATGTACGTCTCATGTAGTACTCTTTGCGACCCGACCTTCTTTTTGTTCGACCTTAGTTCTAACGACCCTCTTTATAGTTATTGGAGTCTATACATCTATTGTGGTGGGAATACCGTCTTTCACTTCTCCTTGATTTTTCGAAGACCTACTTCCACTTTCTCCTCTCACTTTTTCAACCGAATTTCGAGTTGTAAGTCTTTTACTTCGAGTACCGTAGACCAGGGTAGTGAAGTACCCTTTATCTACCCCTTTGTCACCTTTGTCACAGTCTGAAATAAAAAACCCCGAGGTTTTAGTGACGTCTACCACTAACGTCGTACTTTAATTTTCTGCGAATGAGGAACCTTCCTTTCAATACTGGNCTTCTTAACTACGAAAACTTGACACCACAACCTCTTCTGAGAACTCTCAGGGAACCTGACGTTCCTCTAGGTTGGTCAGGTAAGACTTCCTCTAGTCAGGACCCACAAGAAACCTTTCTGACTACGATTTCGACTTTGAGGTCATGAAACCGGTGGAGTACACTTCTCAACTGAGTAACCTTTGCTGAGACTACGACCCTCCCTAACTCCCGTCGTCCTCTTCCCCTGCTGTCTCCTACTCTACCGACCTATCGTAGTGGCTGAGCTACCTGTACTCAAACTCACTTGAGGCCCTCGACCACTACCTGTCCCTCCGGACCACAAGACGTTAAGTACCCCAGCGTGTACCCCAGTCTGTGTTGACTCGTTGACTTGACTTGACTTGACTTTTTGTCATTCGATTTTCTTTTTATGACTATGTGAATTGATGTCACTTTCAAACAAATAGTTTTCATAGTTTTTATTTCAATGTTTGAATTTTTAGAGTCTGAGTTTGAGTGTCCTCTATAAACATTTGATATATTGGTTTATAAAAATTTCATAGGTTATTTGGTTTCCTTTTAACTCATTTTTGGTACTTCTTCGTAAAGTGTCTTATTTTAATCTCTAACATTAGATACTTATATACGTACACGTTTATATACTCTTTTGCGATTAATCATTGATCCTATACGTTCAATTTAGATACTACTTTATGTTAAAGTGTAAATAATTTAACTTTTAATTTTTGACTCACATGGTTCATAACTTCTTCTACCCCTTCGTAACTCTTAAATGTAAAGATAGTCATTCAACTATGTTGACGGGAGCCCTCTGTTGAACGTAATGGAAAATATACGTATTTAGGATACTCGTGTTGAAAGAAGGTCCTGTATACTGGGGTTTGGTCTTGAAAACCTGGTCGTCTGAACATGTTTTATTATAAGTATCTTGTTGTAAACATTAACGTAATTAATTTGTTTTGGGTTTGGGGTTTGGAGACGTTTATCAGTGATAAATAATTACACACCTGTTATGTTAACTATCTATTTAACTCCACGTAAGGTTGATAAAGTTTGTTGTATCCTCTCTATGACTAAATTTAAAGTGTTTCGGTGATAAAGATTAAGAAACTCACTACGAATTAATAAGTAGTTATTTCTAATATAAGTAATCTGTTAATCAAGCCTAGTCACCAAGAATTCGAAGTCTCACATGAACAAGAAAGTACTGAGTCAAGGTCTCTAAAATGAGTAACCTTGATCTTCCTCGGTCCATAGAGAGTAAAACTCGTCGGGAGAGACGTGATGAGACTTGTCAGACTATGTCTGTCTCTCTCACGGTGTCTCTTATTACTACGCGTAAATAAGGAGAACGATTATGTGTTTCAACCTAGTTACATCCTTCCGAGGGAAGTGAATTACTTTGTTAAACTTTTCTAAGGGAAATTGAAGTATTCTAGTCATATAAATTAAATTGTAAACATTGAAGAATGGTTTTTATTTATTTATTTGAAACTTTTGATGTTTGTGAATTCCTTAGTCCTCACACGAAGATTAAGTAAGTAGTATTATCTCTTTCGGGTTTGTGTAGTTTAACACTTTTACTTGTTAATCTTGGTGCTCTTTTGTCTTATGGACGAACGAAAATCGCATGAATAGGAAGACAGGTTTAATTGGTGAACATAGATCCCTCTTTTAGTGTGACAATAAACTGTTCGATGTCTTTGTCTTTGAGAGCCTAGAGGAAAGACAAGGGACTTCCATAAAAAAAGACTCGATCAGGTTTCGGAAGTCCGGGAGTGGACGACTAACCGAACCCCGGTGGGTTCCTCATCCACATTTAAGGTTTTATTTACTTCGATAAAAAACAATAGTCGGAATCACTGAATTTAGTTAAGAAAAGGACAAAAAAGGATGAAGTTAAGGGTGGACAAAAGGACAAAGGACTTGAGACTGGAGAGGATCTAAAAAATGACAAATGGACTATAAACTGAGTGAAGAAAGGAACTGTGAGAAAGTCGGAACTTGAAAAGTAAGTGTAGAAACTAGAGAGAAAGATCGGGTTAGTTATTGTGGAACCGGAGATAAACGTCAGGATCTCAAGGACGGAGAGAGGGGGTGAGAGTCTACACCGGAGGGGAGAGGAGGAGGGAATAAAGGGGAGAGATGAAAACAGAAAAAGGGAGAGAGATAAAGAGGGAGGGGGGAAGGAAAGAAAGAAGGAGAGTAAATTAGTTATGTGTCTTTTCATTATTTTGATCGAATACAAATAACTCGTATCTGAGAAACGGTCCTCAAGAACATTCGTGACATTTACATAATTTATTAACTTAGTAGTGTTATTATAGTCCACCTGTCATAATAATTCAGTCGAGAAGAGATGCGGATGATAGGACCCGAGTCTCCGTACGTTATCCCAAAAACGCCCTTTATGTAAATAAATTATAGTCGAATTAACTGTTGTCATTCAAAGGGGAAATTTGTAAATGGAATGTGTCTTTGAGATCCCCTCTTTGAGTTGCACTCAAACAATAAGGATTTGTAGTAAAGTACCAAAACTTGATGAGTTAAAAAGATTCTCTGTGTCGTATGTTGTTTGGTCTCATATTCTGTATTCTGTACCATAAACTGTATGTCCCGATTTTGTAATACAGCTTCTTTTTTCAGTCATTTGATATGTCTCCTTTGTGCTGAAAAGTACGGTCTACTGAAGGGTACGGTCTACTGAAGGAGTTGGGGTAGGGTGTCATTCTTACCGTTATTTTACGATATAACAATGTATGTTTTGTCTGTACGCCTGCGAGGTACTTACGACGGATGTCCCATTAATCGAGATCGAAGTGTCACGTACGTGACTTGATCCAGGAGAAAGTTTTCGGTGGTGGAGAGTCTCTACGTGTCGATAGTCAAATGAAACGGAAAATAAGCAGAGAATCCTCTATCGAGTCCTATAAATCGGTTGTTAGTGTGTGTGTGTGTGTGTGTGTGTGTGTGTGTGTCTAGAAACATTTATCACATAGACAGACACATACACTCACACACGTATACGTACGGTCAACCGTAGTGCGGGGTAGTGAGGATTTGTGAAGGATTGTCCCTACAAGAGAACGTATAGTAGAGTGTTAAATGTTAAGTCTCTTGACTTGTAACACGTTACGACGATGGATGATGGACACACGAGCCGGTGAGCCAACGCGGACTGAGAAACACTGTGGCACACTGGGGTACGTGACATCGGCAGATCCGAAGAGACAGGTACCCTAAAATGGTCCGTTTTTATGACCTCCCCC
The DNA here is from genome assembly GCA_006410555.1 of Capra ibex. Classification (NCBI taxonomy): domain Eukaryota; kingdom Metazoa; phylum Chordata; class Mammalia; order Artiodactyla; family Bovidae; genus Capra; species Capra ibex. Next base: position 1,923,132 of record SJYO01016727.1, read on the forward strand.
AACGGTCAAGGATGAGGTCTCCCAGAAGGGTTGAGTCCTTAGTTTGGACACAGAGGATGTAACCGTCCACATAAGAAGTGGTGGCTCGGTGGATAGGAAAGAGGTAACATACGAGAAACGGGGAATGGTTGTTAATTGACAGGATATGTACATCCAAATAAAGACTCCAGAGTTAAGACAAAAGAACTAGACACGGATAAAACTCGGTCTTGGTGTGACTGAAATAATAATCTCGAAACATTATATCAAACTACAGTCGGTCACATTATACAGATCGAAACAAAAAGAAACAGTTATAACAAACTTGATAGACATTACAAATCATCACGGTAGGTTTAAAATCTTAATAAACAAGATCAAGACACTTTATATAGTATACCATGAAACTATCCCTACCATTAGGTAGACATCTAACGAAACCCATCGTGTCTGTAAAAATGTTTTAATTAATAAAATTAGACGTACATTTCTTGTATCAAAGTATATAAACACAGAGGAATTAAAGGTAGTAATCACAGAATGTCAAAAGTCACATGTCCAGAAAGTGGAGGAACCAATTTAAATTTTATAACTCATAAAATAAGAATACTACTTTAACATTTACCCTACCAAAAGAATTAAAAAGAAAGACTATAAAGAAATAATCACATATCTTTGTGGTGTCTATATACATACAACTAAAGTACAAAACCTTTAAATGGTTTAATTAATCAATCAAGATCGTCAAAAAACCACCTGAAAAATCCCAAAAGATGTATGTCGTAACGATGACAATGACGATTCAACGAAGTCAGTACAGGCTGAGACACGCTGGGGTATCTACCGTCGGGTGATCCCAGGAGACAGAGACCCTAAGAGGTCCATTCTTATGACCTCACCCCACGGTAACGGAAGAGGTTACGTACTTTCACTTTTCACTTTCACTTCAGCGAGTCAGTACGACTGAGAATCGCTGGGGTACCTGACGTCGGATGGTCCGAGAAAACAGGTACCCTGAAAGGTCCGTTCTCACGACCTCGCCCCACGGTAACGGAAGAGGCTGTATGTCGTAATACACTAGTCGTTTGTCACTGTCAAAACGAAGAGGGAAAGAATAAACTTATTGAAAAGAAAAAGAACGGATTTAGACTCCGATCTTAAAGGTTTTGATACAACTTATTTTCACCGTTCTCTCTGTGTGAATAAAACAAGGAGTGGCAACTCATACTACGATGATTTTCAAATAGTACATACTGGAAATAATATAACTCCATACGAGAGAGAGTTGGGTGGAACAAATCTTAAAAATAGTATTTATATAAAACTTGAAACAGTTTGCCAAAAAGACGTGGATAACTTTACTAGTATATTTAAAATAGGAAGTAAAACAATTACATTACACAGTACAACCTATGAAATCTACAACCTGGTCTGTCTATAACCTGGTAGAAACGTAAAGACCTTATTTAGGGAGAACTAGTACCACATAGTAGTAAAATCACATAACAACCTAATTAAAACGATTACAAAACAACTACTAAAAACATAGGTATAAGTAATTCCTATAACCGGACATTAAAAGAGAAAAAAACACCACAGTAACAGACCAAAACCACTGTCCCATTACGACCGAAACATTTAACAGAAAACTTGAAAGGGGATTTTAAAAAATCTTCTCAAGTTTTACCTATCCATGATTTAGAAGAAACTTACAAAATGTCTTAAGTAGTCATAACCACTGAAACCACTTTGTATAACGAGGACCCGAAAAAATATATCAAAGTTGAAGGAATGATTATTAGTCAGATGAATCTAAAAGATAAAGGAAGACTAAATCAGAACTTTCTAATGTACAAAGATCATTAAATAGGTAAAGAAAATACAACAAGTTAAACAACCGTATATCGGAGTACCTAGTAAACACCTAGGAAACACCTAGAAGATTGAAGAGAAAGTAAAGACTAAAATAAATACAATGAAAAGAGAAAGGACCAATCAGATAGATTATACACAACTAAAACGAGTAATAAAGTTTCTTGATCAAGAATCAAAGTAACTATAAAAGATAACAAAAACCAGAGATTATGTAAACGGATAATAAAAGAAGGAAGATGATTAAAACCCAAAATAAACGATAAAAAAGACTAAGGAAAACATTTCAATCTAACAAATAACCCCTAAGAAGAACGAAGGACTACATCCGGATATAACGAGACCTGAAGGAAGAATCTTCGTAAAAACGACGTGGGGTAACTAAAAATATATAAGATAAATACAAAAATAAATAGAGATCCTCTGTACGGTATTAGAGGAAACTATAGAAACTACTGGGTAACTAACAAGTTGTCGTACAACAAATACGAGGTCCAAAAACACACAAAAAAAAAAAGTAAAAAAGAATACTAACTAAAGATCAAAGGATGGTAATACTAACCTCTTCTACGAACTATACTAAAGTAAGATGAAATTGAATATCTTTGAAATACTGGATTGTACATTAGATAAGAACTCTGACAAAATACACGAGAACTTTTTTTACAATTAAGACTACGAAAACTTACCTTGCAAGTTATATATATAGATGATTATATATATATATATAGAACGACACCGTGTCGGGTTGACGGTATCGTGTGACCACCCGTCTCTATCGAGACCGGGCCGAAGTTCCAAGTCGACTCCGTGTCCTCATCCGCACCGAGAGTCATCCCATACGGGTGACACCACTGTCTAACCTCCGTCCTAAATTTTTTACCGTTGATGGTCACTGTCGTAATCCTTCCATCGGACTCTGGTGGGGGTGTGTTTTTGCAGAGGACGGTCACAGAATCAGAGACCCCTCGTAGAGTTGACCAAGGACGGAGGGACCGTCTACGAAGTCTACGAAGTTCTAATCATTCACCCAGGGGAGAGGATACCTGGTATACGAAAAGTTAGACCATAAAGACGTGACCAAAAGTATAGTTCACACAACACACCCTCGACAAATATTCGTCCAAAGATAAAGGATGTCAAGATATCAAAAGAACCTGTATAAGGGATAACTCGGTTGGCATACCCAGAAAATGGGAAACAAGAAACAGGTCAAAAGTCCAGGGAAAGAATCCCTTGATAAGGTTTATGTCAACATAATTATCTACACGAACTAGGTACCCTTTTCAATTTAAATTCTAAAAGGATGTGACGGTAGAAATGAGAAAGTTTAAAGTTGAAACATTAGAACTGTCTTTATGGTGTTATTCGGGTAAGTAGTAATTGTTTCACTTTGAGCTGACGTGGTCATTTGTAAATGTTTGAATCTTTGTGTTAAACATAAGAAGATGCTAAAAAAGGCTATCAGTTTTACGACTTTATAAAACCTTTCTTTCGTCGCAATGTAAAAACTTTGTCTTTTATTACTCTTCTTTCACAGATTTGTTAATGTTTCTTATATTACTCTCAATATTTATTCGTTATTATTTTTAAATTATCTTAATCTCTACTCATATAAAAGTTCATCTTTTCTAGACTCTACTTTAGTAATTATTTCGTCGAAAAGTTACTTAGAACTTCCTACCGATCCTAAAGTTGGTTTTTCTACCCCTTTCAATGAGGTGTATTTCTTCCGTCGTATCCTCGTTACCAAAATTCTGTCTTTACCCTCTGACACAAAGGTCTTTACCTTTCACTAGGTTAATAGGATCACATGTCGTGTATGGCTATGATTACCATTACTGTCTTTACCGGACTTGTAGATACAACGATGACTACGACGACGACGACGACGATTCAGTGAACTCAGCACAGGCTGGGGCACACTGGGGTATTGTACCGTCGGGTGGTCCTAGGGGGTAGGGACCCTAAGAGGTCCGTTCTTATGACCTCACCCAACGGTAAAGGAAGAGGTTACGTACTGTCACTTTTCACTTTCACTTCAACCAGAGCACAGGTTGACAATCGCTGGGGTACTTGACGTCGGGTGGTCCGAGGAGGCAGGTACCCTAAAAGGTCTGGTCTCATGACCTCACCCCACGGTAACGGAAGAGGTCTTGTAGATACAATCACGGTACGAAAACTCCTCGACCTTCCGGTACATTTTACCTACCCGAAGTAGACTTCCGGTACTCTGGAGTGACTGGTTGTTTAGTCTCGAAAATGTCGTTATGTATCGAGTCTACTCTCCTTTCTTTTTGTACGAAGACATACTAAATAAAGTTACATACCGCCGTAACAGTAAAAAGGACAAAACAAAGAGGTTGTTGAAATGACAATGTAACGACAAGTATTAAATTACTAAGGATAAAATGTAATAGTTTCAATTTATAGACTTTAGGAACCAAACCATTATACTTTTGTTTAGTTTTACAATTTCAACAAGTACTTTCATAATCGTCGAGAGGGTAATGATAATGTAGATGTTAAGTTGTTATTTCTTTCATACTATTTATACTTTATTTATACTTGTAGTATAAAAGTATATTTATATTTTATACTATTTTATTTCCAATCTCTCTCGACTGAGATGACAACTATTGTTCGGTCTTATGAATTTTCTATATTCTTCTTTCTCTTTCTCTCCTTCCACTGGGTCATCTACTCGACCCTAGTGACCTTGACCATGTGTGAGAAAATTCCCTTCCTAAGTATTCGTCGTTTTATGTATTACCATTGTGAGTCTTTTCAATCAACTAAAATATATCTAAACTCTAGTCTATTAAGTATAATGTATATTTGATACGACATACTTTGGATATGTACACTTTTCTAATCTTCCTCTTTTTTTCCATTTCTAGGTTTTTATTTGTTTGTCTTCTGTCTTTTCCTTTTGTATACCAGTTTAACCAATGTGATGTATGTCTTTCCATCTTTTGTATGTGTCCAAACATAATAAGGGTCAACCACTTACTTCCTCTGTCCTTTAATTATAAAGAAGTTACAATTTATCTTTATTTTGTGAGTGTAACGTGTACTTAATGACATATAAAAAAGTATTAAAATTTTTATTTTCAAAAGGTCTCAGAACTAATTAATATTTTATAGAAAGAGAAAGTAATTCAAAATATTTTAAAGGAGACTAAACAGAAAGAAAACCCTCATATAATGTTGTACATAAAGGTTCTGAAAAGACCGAAAAAATAATAAGAGAAATAGTATATTACAAGAACTTATTATTCAAAGGAAAGAAGGACATAATAAGAGACACCGTGTCTTCCCCTTATCTTTTTCCTGTGATTTTAACTTAAGGTATAGAAAGTATGATTAATGGGTAAAAAATTTTTTTGTCTGAAATACACAAGTTGTGTTTACCGTTGTCTATTGTTTTTTTATTAAATCGTGTTGTAAGTTCCCTAAATGATTTTGTTTAATAATAACGTATCTGGTGTCGTTAATTATGGTTAAAAAAGTTCACTGAGTCGGTTATGTATTTTAATAAAATCCGTACTAATCGGTTAACGAATAGCTAGACATAAAACTAACGTACGAATGTCAAAGTCTGTTTAAATGGAAACTTAAAAAAAAGTGTGTTATAATAATATAAATGATAAAAAATCCATGTAGATTCGATAATATGCCTCTTCCGCTACCGTGGGGTAAGGTCATGAGAACGGACCTTTTAGGGTACCTGGCTCCTCGGACCTTCCGACGTCAGGGACCCTAGCGACTCCCAACCTGTGCTGACTCACTGAGGTGAAAGTGAAAAGTGAAAGTACGTAACCTTTTCCTCTACCGTTGGGTGAGGTCACAAGAACGGACCTCTTAGGGTCCCTGCCCCCTCGGACCACCCGACGGTAGATCCACCAGCGTGTCTCAACCTGTGCTGACTTCACTGAATCGTCTTTCGATAATATCTTACCCTGTACCTTGTTGTCTGACCAAGGTTTATCCTTTTCCTTATGTAGTTCCGACATATAACAGTGGGACGAATAAATTGAATATACGTCTCGTATAGTACTCTTTACGACCCGACGTTCTTCGTGTTCGACCTTAGTTCTAACGGTCCTCTTTATAGTTATTGGAGTCTATACGTCTACTGTGGTGGGAATACCGTCTTTCACTTCTCCTCGATTTTTCGGAGAACTACTTTCACTTTCTCCTCTCACTTTTTCAACTGAATTTCGAGTTGTAAGTCTTTTGCTTCTAGTACCGTAGACCAGGGTAGTGAAGTACCGTTTATCTACCCCTTTGTCACCTACTGAAATAAAGAAAACCCGAGGTTTTAGTGACGTCTACCACTAACGTCGGTACTTTAATTTTCTGTGAATGAGGAACCTTCCTTTCAATACTGGTTCGATCTGTCGTACAATTTTTCGTCTCTGTAACAGTTGTTTCCAGGTAGATCAGTTTCGATACTTACCTACGCTCTCAAGCTGATATTTCTTTCGACTTACGACTTCTTAAATACAAAAACTCGACACCACAACTCTCAGGGAACCTGACGTTCCTCTAAGTTGGTCAGGTAGGACCTCCTCTAGTCAGGATCTACAAATAACCTTCCTGACTACAACTTCGACTTTGAGGTTATGAAACCGGTGGACTACCGTTTCTCGACTGAGTAAATTTTTCTAGGACTACGACCCTTTCTAACTCCCGTCCTACTCTTCCCCGCTGTCTCCTACTCTACCAACCTACCGTAGTGGCTGAGTTACCTGTACTTAAACCCACTTGAGGTCCTCAACCACTACCGATCCCTCCGGACCGTACGACGTCAAGTACCCCAGCGTTTCTCAGCCTATGTTGACTCGCTGACTTGAGTTGACTTCGATAACATTCTTTAGTCACATTTTTGACTTATACCCTTCCACTCTCGATTGTTACAGAAGTTTTTATCAGGACACAACAGGTATTCGATGTTCTAAAAAAGGATAGTTTATAGTTACCCTTATGTTAAACTTTTATATCGGTGAGTTGCCATGAGAAGTATTTTGTTTTGTTGATTTTGTTGTTACTCCATACGGGTTCATAAAAATGTGTTATCACTATAGTATTATATTCACCGGTTATGTTGAACTTAAGAAGTTCCTTCACTTTTATTACCCACACCTTTTGGTGAGTTTTAAAACAGGGTTAAAAATCACAAGGAGACATAGTCTCCTCTGTTACTCGTATTTGAATGGACATAGAATACAAGAATACACATAAAATGACACTATTTATAAAATAGTAAAGGTTAACGTTGTAAAAAGGAAAGGTTGATTTTTATGTTTTCTATGAACCCTGTATGATTTGTTTTTATTTTTCATTGTCTAATAATCTATAATCTCCTGACGGTCAAACTTTTAGTATCGCATCCCAGTTGTAAAGGGGGAAAAATAACGACGTTTAGTAGGGTTTTGTATCTCTTACTCTTTGTTAATACGTTTACAGGATAAGTGACTTTTATCGTTTGTCACTGGAGAATCTGGAGGTCCCGTTATCTTACCAAGGTTTTAGTCTAAAGTTCTTCTCGATTGTTTGTATCGAAAGAGATTCAGATCTCCAGTACGGAAAGATATAACATCTGTACTACGTTATCAAAGTCCATCTTCACCAAACCAAGGTTTTTCGTCTTTTCCACTCCGATTTACTTCTTGATATGTCTCTTCTGTTTAGACATCTTTCGTCAGATACAGACACTTTTGTTTCATTTCAGAAAGTAACACCCCCACCCCTTCTTGTTTGTTGTTTTGGGTGTAAGAGATAGAGGTAACCGATCTGGTTCTTTTTGAGTGAAACAAGTCACTATGTTTTCTTTTGGATCTGTGTACCAGGTCGTGTCCTAGGTATACTTCCATTGATACTCTCTTTCTCGTTTGGTCGTGTATTTCTTAGTGTATGATTTTAGAGTAACGGTATTTTCATCTTTTAACACTGGTTCGTAAAAAGGTACTTAAAAATTTTACATTATTTAATACTAGTGGGAAAACTTTGTTAATATGTTACCTCTTTAGTTCCACAATTCTTCTTCTATTCTTGTTTTTTAAGTAACGTGTGAAGGACACAAGTTAGTTTCCAATTTTACTTTCTTCATTTCGTTATATTTTTACTTCTTTTTTAAACTTTATTATGTTCCCTTCTCTCTCGTGTCTTTTATATTCTTACATCGTTTCTGACTTTACTACTTATGTTCATAATTATTTGACTATAATTATTAGTTTTTCTTAATCTTTGACATATAATTCTATTTTATTGAGTTTGTGTGTATACTTTCCTTAGAGACTTTTTCTTTTAGTATTATTATTCTATCTCGTTTGTAAATTTCTGTCTTCGGTTCTTTAATACGGACTTTATTCTTCTTATAACTTAGATACAGAACGCCTTTTCTCGGGAGGAGGGGGTTTTTTTCTTTTTCCTTTTGATTTTGTTTTTGATTGTATATTGGATCGTAAACAAGATGTTTCATACTAGAGGACGTTCGACGGGATTCCTTATACAAATATTTGGTAAAAAACTTGGTGACTATTTGTAACAGACCTTATTTCGATTTTAATTCTTAGAAGTACTTAAAACTCCTTTCATATTATGTGACAATTTATTTCAACCTAAAGGAAAAAAAAAAAGAAATCAAGGTGACAGTTTATAAGTAACCAAGTTTTTTTTTGAAAGTTTCAAAATTAATTTTTTATTTGTTTCTGTTTGTTTATGCTTAACCGTTGCGATGGAGGTTTATACTATGAGAGTTAATGTCTCTACATAAGAAGTCCGGGGACGAGGCAACTCTAGAGGGTAGACGAAGATCTCTATAAATTATTAAACATCTTAACTAGACTTGAGAAGTAGGGTGTGTCGTCTCACTGGTGTGAAAGACCACTTTTTTCATACAAAAAGTCTTTAACTGGAAAGAAACCTCTATCCAAAAGTTCGTCCGATAAACTATTATAGTTTTCAAACGTGAACATCCTCGAATTTAAGTCGTTCAGGTTTAGGGCCTCTCTCGTTAAGAGGTTCGTTATATTTTCCCAACGAAGGTAAAAGTGTTGTACACTCTTGTGAAGCGAGTTCATGTCTCGGGTAAGGAGTCGTAGAGGAAGTATATAGTACTACTATAGAAAACGTAAAAGACCTTTTCTCTTTTATTACATAATTAAAAGAATATAACTGTCCGATTTTCGACTAATATAATAGTCAAGAACTTCTTAATTTGCATGAAGAATACCTTATACAAGTAAACGAATGCACACACGTACGTTTCAGCGAAGTCAACACAGGTTGAGAAACACTGGGATACTTGGTGTCGGGTGGTCCGAAGAGACAGGTGCCCTAAGAGGTCCGTTCTTATGATCTCACTCAACGGTACGGGATGAGGTCCCCTAGAAGGGTCGGGACCCAAATTTGGACGTAGAGAATTAAAGGACGTAACAGTCCGTCCAAGAAATGGTGATCACGGTGGACCCTTCGGGAATTAAACAAATGTGGTCTCTGGTTATCATATTAAACGTCATAGGGGTTTCATTGGGATACCCTAATTCTATTAAGAAGTCTACGTTGTGTCTCAAGTACGAAATACGTTCACGTGTGACATGAGGGACGTGTTCACACTTAGATCTTTCGAGTCGACTTCATTTACTCTCCGGAACTCTATCTTACTTTTCTGACAAGACTCCCTAATCCCTACGACCCGATGGTTCGTACCGGGATGGTCATTGGTACATTAAAATTGATCTAAATGGATGAATTAAGGAAAGTCAGTAACAAAGAAGTGGTTGATTTACTTCCAAAAAAAAAAAAAAATTTATTCGGGATGGAGTACTTAGTCTAATAAGACTCTTCTTTATTCTCTTATATACAACCTCCTGAACTTTTATGAAGAAGGTACATTTCTACCCATGTAGTTCCGTATAATATCTTAAAGGTACGGGTCTTTTGATTATTTTATTTTTTTATTTAATTATTTTTTAAGTTATTATTTTTTGTTTTCCTCATAATACAGTCTTTGGTTTTTCAATTGCAACTACTTTATTTAGCCTCCAAGATCCCTCCGTTACGATCGGGAATAGATAGAGGATGGGATTTTGGTCTTGACTACCCTTTTGAATATTTGATGGTTTGACCGTCCCACCAATACTTAGAGAAGGGATTAACCTTTGACCAGTCCCTGCAGGCGTCTTCGTTCTTTCCGTCTTAGGACTTCTTCAGTCCTGAGTTCCACTCCGTCGCTTCGGTCGGTTTAACATGTCCTTTAGTTCTCGTAGGGACTCGTGACCCTCCCCAGGACGTCTTTTCCAGAGTAATCTCTGATATTAGGTGACGGAGGTTACACTCAGTGTGACTGTCTAGAAGGAAGAGAAAAGAGAGTGCGGGATTGTTGACTGACCTTACGTCTGTAAGAGAGAGTTTCATATCGAACGTACCTTTTTATTTTTCACCGGTCATCCCTTCTCTCGAATTCCTATTAAATGGGTCTGTTAGAATTCGTTTATGTTTCAGATTTTACTCGATTCTCTTAGTACTCGTTCTACTTTCCTAATCGTTATGCTTGAGTATCAATAACTTTCTCTACTACCGTTGTTGTACTTGTTATTATTATACTAGTAGTATTATTACTTTCGTCGTGTTGTCCTTTTTTGATCCTCTTTACTATTCGTCCCTTCTTTTTGTGTTCTTTTCAAGAAGTCTCATAATTTTTTAATTAATTTATTTTGGATTCCAGTTTTGGTTCAACTAAACTAAACTATAAAAATTTTCTTAGTAAACTTTCCCATATTATTTATCTATTTTTCTAGTTTTCGGTTTTCGTCATGGTAACGAGTCTATTATTTAGTCTTTTTCGTGACTGATCTAATCTGGATCTATTATAAAATACAGACCGGAGTTTCATTTCGAAATATAAAAGTATCATTTGTGTTTTTCTCTCTTGTTTTAATTTCTTGACTACTTTTTAGACTATATATACCTATTTTCGGTTTTTTCCTTTTGTAACTTATATTTCTATGAGGTTTTTGGACTTTATCTTCTCTTGTTTCCTGTATTATTTTTAAAATTTATATCAAAAATTTAGAAATTTTATACCTTCTTTTTCTTTGGTCAAAGTACCTTTTTAACAATCTCCTTTGTATAGCACTAATTTAAAGAGAACCAAATTACTAATAATATTTTGGAGAAGTATGTAGGTCCTTTCTTTTCATTCAGTAGGTCCTCCTCTTTTTATAGTCCAACTATATAAAAAATATCTCGTCAAAGTTCCGGTGTAATACTATTTAATATTGTGTCGAGAATGTTTTTATAAAATATCATAGAAGTATGATATCTTATAACATGTCGTTATTTTTACTTAGTGACGATTGTACTTACCTACTTAGGTTTCTGGATTACAACTTACTTTCTTTTTTGTTCATATATGACTTACTGTCACAAATATACTTCAATTTTTGGTCTTTTTTTCTTTGGGTGGTACTATGTCTAGTTTTGGAAACTCCATCCTAATTACTTACCTTCGTCTATTCTCCCTTGGACGACCCCAAGACTTTTACGAGATATAGAACTAGACTCACCAACAATGTGTTTCATGTGAATGTATTTTTAGATAAGTTAGATATATAGAATCTGACCTTTACATTCAATATATAGAATTCTGACCTTTACATTCAATATAATGTTATTTTTTCATTTAATTTTATGGTTCTCTTTTTCTTTCTCAAAGTCCTACCGTCGACAAATTCTCAGTATCCCTGAATATTATCTTCTTACCTCGTAAAGTCCTCCCTCTAGGTTTCTTTTAGTTTGTTAATATCCTAACATAGTACATAAGCTTTTAAACTCCTTTTTACGATTACCAAACTTTTAAGACTAGCCTGTAAAACTTTTTTAATTTCTATCTATATAATGTTAGAAAATGGACGTTTGCTGTTTTCTTTCATTTTAATTATCGTCTTTTTGTCTCGTTTTGTTTTGTTTTTTCTTTGGTCCTAGTAATACATGATAAACCTAATTATCATATTTACACGTATATTAGTACCAATACTTGACTTATAAAAACAGGAGAGGGATGTCAGTATATAACTTTGTTATCGGGAGTCACACTACCTTAATCCTCCACCTGGTTATCCTCCACTACTCCAGTACTCTTACCTCGGGAGTACTTACTTTAATCTCGTGAATATTTCCTCCGAGGTCTCTCGAGGGAACGGGGAACACGGGACACTCTAGTGTCTTTCTGTGGTCGTTAGACATTGGGTCGTCTCCCTGGAGTGGTCCTAAACTGGACGACCACGGGACTGAAACCTGAAGATCGAGTGTCTTGATACTCTTTTTTTACAAGCAACAAGTCCGGTGGTGCAGATACCATAACATAATTTCGTCGGATTTTTTTTTTTTTTATTTATTTATTTATTTATTTATTTATTTTAATTTTTTTTTATTTCGTCGGATTTTACCTGATTTGTTAGTATTATTACATTTTATACAGATTACCAAATCGAAGTTCAACACTAAATTTATGTGACCCCTTATTCCTTTCTGAGAGTTTCCGATTATCTAACTTTAGGAATAGATCGTATAATATCCTTTTTTTATCCATTATCTTAATCATTTGATTCTTTATTATCTCCTTTGTACTTTATCTCATTGTTCTCTTAAACCTTCTGATTGTCTCCAAGAATTCCAAGGATCCTCCCTACTCTAAGTTTCCTAATCTAGACTATATGTCTCACGAACTTCTTGATACCTACCTCCAAGCACCGTAACATGTCCTTCGTCACTCGTTCTCGTAGGGGTTCTTTTTCTTTACCTTTTTCCGTTTTACCATCAGACTCCTCCGGAATGTTTATCGACTCTTTTCTTCTCTTCGATTTCCGTTTCCTCTTTTCCTTTCTACTTGGGTAAACTTACGTCTCAAGATTTCTTATCGTTCCTCTCTGTTCTTTCGGAAGAAGTCACTAGTTACGTTTGTTTATCTCCCTTTGTTATCTTACCCTTTCTGATCTCTAGAGAAGTTCTTTTAATCTCTATGGCTCCCTTGGCTCCCTTGGTTCCCATGTAAAGTACGTTTCTACCCGTATATTTCCTGTCTTTACCATACCTGGTTTCTCTTCGTCTTCTATAATTCTTCTCCACCGTTCTTATGTGTCTTCTTGACATGTTTTTTCTAGAAGTGTTAGGTCTATTTCTGCTACCACACTAGTGAGTGGATCTCGGTCTGTAAGACCTCATACTTCAGTTCACCCGGAATCCTTCGTAGTGATGCTTGTTTCGATCACCTCCACTACCTTAAGGTCAACTTGATAAAGTTTAGGATTTTCTACTACGACACTTTCATGACGTGAGTTATTCGGTCGTTTAGACTTTTTAAGTCGTCACCGGTGTCCTGACCTTTTCCAGTCAAAAGTAAGGTTAGGGTTTCTTTCCGTTACGGTTCTTACAAGTTTAATGACGTATTGACGTGAGTAGAGTGTGCGATCGATTCATTACGAGTTTTAAAAGGTTCGGTCCGAAGTTGTCATGTTCTTGGCACTTGAACGTCTATGAGTTCGACCTAAATCTTTTCCGTCTACTTGGTCTCTAGTTTAACGGTTGTAGGTAACCTAGTGACTTTTTCGTTCTCTCAAAGACTTTTTGTCCCTGAAGACGAAATAACTGATGCGGTTTCGGAAACTGACACACCTAGTGTTACTTGACACTTTTTAAGAATTTCTCTACCCTTATGGTCTGGTGGAGTGTTGACTCGCTGAAGTGAAAGTGAAAAGAGAAAGTACGTAACCTCTTCCTTTACCGTTGTGTGAGGTCACAAGAACGGACCTCTTCGGGTCCCTGCCCCCTCGGACAACCCGACGGCAGATACCCCAGTGTGTCTCAGCCTGTGCTGACTTCGCTGAAGAAGAAGAAGAGAAACGTCCTGTTCTTCGTTGACCTTCTTGACGTGTACCTTGTTGTCTGACCAAGGTTTATCCCTTTCCTCATACAGTTCCGACATACAACAGTGGGACGAATAAATTGAATATACGTTTCATGTAGTACTCTTTACGACCCAACCTACTCCGTGTTCGACCTTAGTTCTAACGACCCTCTTTATAGTTATTGAAGTCTATACGTCTACTATGGTGGGAATACCGTCTTTCGTTTCTTCTTGTTTTCTCGGAGAACTACTTTCACTTACTTCTTTCTCTTTTTCAACCGGATTTTGAGTTGTAAGTTTTTTACTTCTAGTACCGTAGGCCAGGGTAGTGAAGTACCGTTTGTCTACCCCTTTATCACCTTTGTCATTGTCTGAAATAAAACTCCCCGAGGTTTTAGTGACGTCTACCACTGACATCGGTAATTTAATTTCTGTGAACGAGGAACCTATTTTTCGACACTCGTTGGATCCGTCGTATAATTTTTCGTCTCTGTAATGACTGTTTCCAAGTAGATCAGTTTCGATACCAAAAAGGTCATCAATACATACCTACACTCTCAACCTTGTATTTCTTTCGACTCGTAACTTCTTAACTACGAAAACTTGAGACCACGACCTCTTCTGAGAACTTTCAGGGAACCTGACGTTCTTCTAGGTTGGTCAGTCAGGATTTCCTTTAGTCAGAACTTATGAGTACCCTTCTTGACTACGATTTCGACTTTGAGGTTATGAAACCGGTGGACTACTCTTCTCGACTGAGTGAACTTTTCTGGGACTACGACCCTTTCTAACTTCCGTCCTACTCTTCCCCTACTGTCTCCTACTCTAGCAACCTACCGTAGTGGTTGATCTACCTGTACTCAAACTCGTTCGAGACCCTCAACCACTACCTGTCCCTTCGGACCGTACGACGTGAGGTACCCCAGTGTTTCTCAGCCTGTACTGACTCACCGACGTGACATGACTTATTCCTCCCCTACTTTAACAAAGACCGTTCCCCTTCTCGTTTCTTAACGACCCAAAATAATCTCTACAAAATGGTAACAAGTTATAAGTTTACATTGATATCAGTTTTAAATTTATTTCTTCTTTTGGGTCGGTCGTTTATCTTCTTGTTTTCATTCGTTTTACCTTTACATTTTTGAAACCTTTTTCTTGTGTACCATTGACCTTATGTACATGTATATCCAGTTTCTGATTCGTAGTATTCCTAATCCTATCGTGACGTTTTACGTTTCCAATTTTTAGAACTACTCTATCTTCACTGGTATCTTACCTTTTTCACTCGTAAACTCCTCTTCTTACATATTTCTTAATTGTAGTAGAAAGTATCTTAAGTCAGTAAATTATGATTAAACTTATATTTCACTGAGTTAATAAAGTGACAAAAAACATTGAAGTCAAAAGAATTACCATTTAGTGTGACTGTCACAAGACTCATTTTTTTTAATAGACTATTAATTACAAGAAACTAAAATGAAATATAATGAAGTACAGTAAATTTTAATAAAATAAATTTTTATCGTATATCTAATACAAGAGTGAAAATTTATTAGGACGGGTAGATTGAGTTTTACGTCGTATTAAGATAACCGACATTCGTTGGTCGTCAACATGTACTCTCCATTTAAAACTCTCTGTATACTGAAGAAAATACAATGAGAAGGTATAGTGATTATAAAAACATCATTTTAACATAAAGAAATATTTTGTTACGTTACTGAAAAATTTTTAATCAAACAATTCTATAATTCATGTTTCTTGTTTTGTGGTTTTGACGACATAAGGTATTTATAAAATGGGGGAGACCTATATTATACGTAAAAGATGTGGTAACTTTAACGTTAATTATTGTGTTACTGAAACTCTTAATAACATAGAAATAACTAAATAGATACAAAAAGGAGTACTATATTTATCGTAGAGGTTCCTTCTACGACCGAGTAAGTTAAGTGTCTAAGGATGTGTTTCGTATCGTATTAAAGAACTTGTCTATAAGTTGTTTACATACATTTATATAAAATTTTATGTAAATATAGTGTCTTACTCTTTTTTTGTAGACCGTCTTTTGTATACCCTTAGTATGTGTTCAAGATATACTTAGTAGTCGTATTAAAACGAAAAAAGATACGTCACAAAGTGGGTCGGAGCTACGATTTATTTATAAATAATTTGTTTGTGTTTGTATCACAATATTAAGTCGTAAAGATATAAACTCCTTGTCATTCCCTTCTTAAAAGGATAGAATGTGTATCGGTCTCATTCAACGATAAATCAAGACCTTATCTCATTTTTATTTTGATTATTGTTTAATAGTTCGTGAATCATATTTGATCCTGAGAACGACAAAATGTATACAATAAAGTGAATTAGAAGATTCAAATGGGATAATTGAATGGGATAAATTATAATAAGAATAGAATAAAATGTCTACTCTTTTGATTTAAGCTCAAACCTTAATCCTAAGGTCGTGTCCGCCAGACTGAGATGTCACACGTGAAAATTGGAGATTATCGTCTCCTGTGTTATTGTAATAAATTTTCCAATTTTATCTAAGAGACATCACGTTACTCGATCTAATCACAGATAATTCGTCTAATACTCAATTTTAGTTTATACCTTTCATACACTTTAAGTGACCCTCGGACCAAAGGATAATTTCTTTTTTCTCCTTTATTTGGTTGTGATGTCCTCATACCTACAGACACTTCTTACATGTATTGAAGAAAGGACTGATTTTGAATCCAGTGACTTTAATATCTAGTTCGATATTCCTACATAATCTCGTGTCTTACTTATAACGGGGTAATGTACCAACCTATAGTGTGATGGTATCCCTCTATTGGTATCTTTTAGTTAAGATCTCTGTTTTTAAAGGGTCCCTTTAATCTGTCCTTCAAAGAGAGTTGTGAATCTCCGGTAAAAAAAGAATTCGATTTTAACACGGAAGGAAATTTTAATATGAATCATTGGAGACAAACGGTTAAAAGTCTTTGATTCTTATCGTAATTTAGGGAGAGAAAGGATACCTAAAGTAATAAAGTCCGAAAATGAGAAATTAAAATAGTTTATAATAAATAACTCTACAAAGTACTTGGTCAATACAAAGATTCGTAAATTGTACGTGATGAAGTAAATGATAGGTATTTTGACATACCTCAACCGGAACAATAAAAACAAAATGACTACTAGTGTAACTAATTGAACAGTACCGACCTTCTGTCATTTACCAGAAATTCAATAGAAGGTTAGAAAAACATATTTTAACACAACTCAGTTTTATGTTTTCAATTAATTTTCCGGAAAGTGTCGGTACTGAAAGAAAAAGGAATAAGATCTTTTTTCGGATAGGAACTCATTGTTAACTTAACGTCTGAGTTGTTGTCAAGAGATACTAAAGAGTTCTCCTCGGATGATCGGAACTTTACTTGAAGCAAAATACGTGAACTTGATATAGTTTGGATTTAGTAATAAGACGGGTAAATTTCTCTCAATAACAATAATTACAACCGGTTTAAAATATCCGACACTTTACTTTGGTATTTCCTACTTGGACTTTATATCTTTGTGTCTTACAAGTAAGGACATTTCACAGTGGTTCTATTTCCCTTTCACGATGAATGATTTCTTCGTTAATACCAGACGTTTATTTAATAAATTTTACATTTAGAGTCCAGATCGTTGTATTTCATTTACGGTCGCATATGATGTTACCATCCTTGTTTTATCTGAAATTAAATAAAATTTCACAAGGAATTCTAAGGTATTACTACGGAAAAAATAAAGGGAATGTTTTATGACTTGTGTAGAAATTCAGACTTCTTTTAAACATGATTATTAACTATAACTATTAACGAAAATGATACTCTAATTTAATCTGATGTATAACGGTTTTCCTTCTCTGAGTAGTACTTAGATTTATAAAGGATAATATATACGTGTCGAAGTTTACCGTCTAAAAGGAGAAAAACTCATTCTAGAGTAGAGAATGGGTACAAACACATATTACCTCTTTCTGACTTACTACGTAAAAAGTTATAATATCAAAAAATTGATATTGGTTTCACGTCTTCTTTTGTTTTTTATATGTTTCTTTATTGAATCTCGGTAGTACGTGAATAATCTCTATTGTACTTGTAATTAGAACTAGATTAGTATGTTTTTACATATAGTAATAAGTTTAATATATCCATTGACTTAACCAGAATATGAGATTAAACATGAGATCATGTTGTCCCCTTGTTTTGATTCCTAAAAGGTTTCCGTCATTCCATCGTTTTATGTGATAGTGAGTATAAAGAGGAGGTGTTTTCAACCAATGAAAATGAATAATTATCACCGGATTTCGAAGGGATCACCGAGTCTCCCATTTCGCAAACATACGTTACATCCTCTGGACCCAAGTCAGGGACCCAACCCTTCTAGGGGACCTCTTCCTTTACCGTCGGGTGAGATCATAAGAACGGACCTTTTAGGGTACCTGGGTGCCTCAGTCCATCCGATGGTAGATACCCCAGCGTTTCTCAGCCTGTACCGACTCGTTGAAGTGAAAATGAAAGTTTTCATGGTCCGTAAAAGACACATAAAGACACATCGTAGGGTGTGGAAGGACCGGGTCCTCGAAGTCCAACTACAAGTCAACAATTGGTGTGACTGGTGAAGGTTGGAGATGACACGGAGTTCTGAAGGAGACGTAGACTCTCTCGAAGACACCCGGGTGAGTCGTCGAACTTTCACGACCTCTCAATCTCGTGTCTCCCGACCCCCGTTGGGAGTCAGTTACTCCCTACATTCAGTCACACATTTATCCAGTCGAAGGGGTAGGAAGTCACGTTGTCAAGAATCCAAACAAGATGTGTCATTACTCTTCCAAGGGTCACTATGACTGAATCCGAACGGGTAGTGTAAGACGAATAATTATATTTGTCATAAACGAAAAGAGGGAAAGAACAGAGTGTAAGGGTTAAGAGAAAGATCACGAAGTGTCCGATTAGAAATTTGATGAACGAGAGTACGGGTAAAGAATCGTAGAAGAAGTCCTCTTTGGAGATGTTTGTATCAACAATTAAATCAAAAAGAAAAGTTTATGTCGTTCCATGGTTGTATAGTGAAATTCTATTATGAAAAGTCGTACCCCTCCTTGTCGATGGTGGTTTTTTACGTCTTGGTAGGGGAAAGAAAAAGGAAAATTCTACGTTTATTTACGAAAATACGAAGTGTCTTGTTGGAACTTTCTCTTTAAAAAGACATTCCTTTCGTACCACAATTAACAATATCCTAATAAAACGCTTCTGGAGGATAGGGAAGTATATATTTGACGTTTAGAGTAAGTTGAGGGTAGAGATAGTGAGAAATAACGATTACGTTTAAGGATTCTCAAATAAATTTTAATATTTGTATTTTCCATGATCTAGACACTCCAAAATTTTACAAAGTTTGAATGAGTCATTTTTAACTACCTTGGGATAAAGACGTCACAGGTATAGGGAAGGGAGAAAAATAACGGTAATGAGATATCTAATGACTTAACCTGTGGTAGCTGGTACTCTGTCGGGTAATAAACTATAAGGAAATTCTTTTCTTATGACACTAGTTTATTTTATACTATATGACGTTTAAAATTCTACTTAATACTAAGGTCTCTTAAACTGAGTGGATTTTGGTTTGTGTAATAGTCTTAGTTAATTTATACCCTCATCATAGTCGAGTATGTTATAGAAACCACAAAGAGTAAAGAGGTTGAGTGTGAATTTTTACTCAAGGAATCCTGGACTTATAAAAAACACTAGAGACTCCTGACTCAGGAAGGGATACCTAAAGTAGTGGGTCCGGGGGTTCGGGTGTGGTTACCTTGTGGTCTTCCCCTTTCTCTTCTTGCTATCCCAATAAATAACCAGGACAGTGAGTGAGGGGGTAAGATTAAAACCGTCTCGACAAAAAAGAAGATACTAAGAAGACACCAAAGTTAAAAGTACGTAGAGAACGTTGGTAGAAAAGAGGTGAAGGGAGTGACCGGATCATTTTCTAAACAAGAATCAGAAGTTTGCCAAGTGATTGGGAGAAACCCAAGAAGTAGAACGTGTAGTATTATTTAAAAAAGTCAACTTAATACACTGTCACCGTAGACAAAGAACGACCCTAGGATTATTTATGTCCATAGTCCCCACCAGGTCCTTTATCTGAGATATTTTACCTAAAATCTTAACCCAACTAGAGTTATTAACACCTCTTGTATTCGTTGGAGAGTAATTCCCTTTTATCATGTGACCGTTACATCCCGTACGTCCTCGTGGTATTACCGTATCATCATATTACCCTACCTAACAGTCACCTCCTCTTTCAAAACCCTCTAGTTTACAGATACCACCGTTGTCCCTAATGTCTCTACCTCGTCCAACCATAATATTGAAGAGACAAGATCTCTCGTTCGTAAATGTGTTTCTGTCTCGATGTTAAGGTCATCATCCGTTTTAGGAGGTTCTTAGTATTTGATTATATTTTCGAGATAAATCTTTCAACACCTTAGAATTCTGAACTCTAGATCTTTCTGATCCCGTCTCTACTCCGATTTTTAAAATCAAGGGTTTATAGGGACGTAGAAAAAATGGGTTCCCTTAGACACGAGGAACATTCTTATTCATTTATTTTTAACTTAACTTAGTTTAATTTTCAAAAGTTCTCGAAAACTCCGTTGACGCGGTAGTCACTACAGTTGAAAAGAGTCATAGGTACGGTTGTAGGGAGTAACTGACGGAGATTATGATTATTGATTTCAATCTAGGGTATTCACTTTCCTTATAAGATCTCTTTGATAAAGCTTGTATCTTTAATAATGTCCTGAAACGGTTATATATAGTCGTACTCGGACCTTTCATAATACCTTACCTAAAATTTTCAATAATCTGGTTCCTCCCGTTTTATCTCCTAATTTAGGTTGACTTAAGTAGTTTTATCAATGTGAGTATATCCTCCGTCTTACACTACACAATAGAGTTCATGGACTCGCCGTAAACGTCGGCTAATACGACCGTTGGGTGAGGTCATGAGAACGGACCTTTTAGGGTACCCGCCTCCTCGGACCACCCGACGTCAGGTACCCCAGCGACTCAACCTGGGCTGACTCGTTGAAGTGAAAGTGAAAGTACGTGACCTCTTCCTTTACCGTTAGGTGGGTGCGGTCACAAGAACGGACCTCTTAGGGTCCCTGCCCCCTCGGACCACCCGACGGCAGAGACCCCAGCGTGTCTCAGCCTGTGCTGACTTCGCTGAATCGTCGTCGTCGTCGTCGTCGTCGTACTACGTATTAGTTTCGAACCTGAGGTGCCACCGAATGTTAGTTACACTGATGTTACGATCTTAAACGGATCATACTACCTCTCTTCTCCAGTCGTACGTTCCGCAAAAAAAAAACAAAAACAAAAACAAAAAAAAAAAAAAACCATTTCCCGATCTATTATGACATCCGACACACCCTGTGCGTGTTATCTAAGTAATAACAAGAAACAAGGAAAAAAAAAAGGAAAAGAAGGAGACAATGGAAAAAGAAGGAGAGAGAAAGAAGGAAGGAGGGAGGGAAGGAAGAAAATGAGGAGGACGAAATGAAAAAAAGAAAGAATATCGGGAAATTTTACATTTTTGATAAGAACGGAATGTCCGATATGTGTCTGTCGGGTGGTCGACCTAAGGCGAACAACCGATATCACGCGACTGGGAACGAGATCTCATAAGACTGTAAAGGAGGTCACTCGTAATTTTGTAAGTGAGTACTTTTCGAGACACTACAGACAGGAGACATCGGGTCTCTGTTACTACTGTTGACCCGACGACTGGACTTCAAAAACTACAGTCACCCCCTTATTACTTCAGACCTGACCATCTCTTATTTACCGTTGTGAAGTAGTAATGGCCGTTAAATTCATTAGTTTCACAAAAGGTGAGGTCCCTAGACAATACTTTTGATTAACTAGACTTCCAGGAATCCTTACTTTATATACGTGTCGGATACTTCGAAGTCAAAGTGGAAAAATTTGTTTTGTTGAGATCCAAACCACGTCTTTGACTGGATTCGACGTTATCACCTCTAAGTGTTGGAGGATAGACCGAATGTCAGAGTCTGGGAAAACTGAATCCCTTCGGGTTTAAAGAAACTCTTTCTAAGGAGATACGAAAGTTGTGTTCTTTAGAAAAGGTTTCGTAAGGGGGTCTCTGAACGTCGGTACATATGGTAGTAAAAAACCTCGGGTTTACGGTGTTATCGTGTGACCATTTTCCCTTGAAATCCTTCAGTCTGCATTATTATTTATTGTAGAACGAACCCCTATATAGATTAGTGTTAAAGTCACCTGGATGTCTCGATAGGACGCCCTAAAAAAAAAAAAAAATTCGGTCCCTACATACACCCGTTATGTATATACGTCGTTTACCGTCTTAGGAATGTCTCTAACTCCTATAATAAATCCTTCACTTTTTATATTCAGAGACCTTGACAAGTTGGGGTAGGGGTAGTGGTGGTGGTTATATCATTCATTCTATTTTGTTTAATGATGTACTGAACACAGACTTTTATATGACCGTGATCAGGTTCCACTCACTAGCGACGTAAAGTCGGGTGAGTATAAACAAGGGTCTTTTCTTACCCCTTACCTTTAAAAGGGTCAACCATCTTGAAACCCGCCATAGATTAACAGGTGAAATGAAACTTCTTTTCCGAATTTGATACCTAGATGAAGTTCATTTTCTTCTTTTTCTTTTCTTATACGAGTAAAGTAATTGGATTTGATTCAATGATTAATTCCTTTATATAGACCCTTGTACACGGACATTCAATGAAAGAAGGTACGTCACTACGGGAATATAAGAAACACCGAATAGATTTTCGTTCAATCTGTCTGTGATGTAATCGGTTACGGTTGAAATATTTATTATTTCTGTTATAGAAATAAGAAAAGAGGATATAGAGTTGACGAATTGTCGAATACGTACCTGCTTCCTATAAATGACAAGGTAGGGGTGGAGGTAGGAGTTATGTTCAGGGACTCCAAAAATGACTTTTCACCGAAACAGTGATTACGATACATCGAGTCCAGAGCCGCGTCTTTGACAGAAATCGGTATATCTTATCTACACAAAATGGTTACCTACGGTGTTTCTAGTCACTGTTTTGGTCTGACTTGACCGATCTAAGTTCTATCACCCGTTTAATCGAGTTTAGTGGTGAAAGGGACAGAACTAAATAGAGACACAAAGGTATGGTTGAGGACTCTCGACTTCCTGTGAAGGGGACTAAATGGAGACACACACAAAGTTTCGATGGACCACAGACCGTCTATACGAGACGTCGACGTAAAACTCTCTAGATACGAGACTCTCTATCTGTCGTCAGTTGGTGGGGTTTGGTTGAGACTGCGTGTGTCCTGCACGGATGCGTGCACTTTCGAACTTTACTGGATTTCAATAGAAACGAAGTTATGGTACGATGTTAGAGACGGGTTTCGCCCAAAACACGAGAGGACTCGTGTTACAGACGAACATGTTTCCTTGGACCTTCGGATACGTACGGGTCGACGGGGGTCGATGGGGTCCTTTAAAGGTGCGAAAAGGATTTCGGGACTACTGGACAGACGGAAGATGGGGAATTTTATGAGAAGAAGGGGAGGGAATCCCCTCTTCGATGGAAATGTCGTACTCAGGAGGAAGAGGTAGGGGTAAATTTGTTGACTTATTTTCGAGTAGAACGAACTTAGACTCGTCCTTTCTTAAGTAACTGGTTCGGTCCCATAGAAGTTAAGTCGATATCACCTCGGAACATAGATTAATCCATGGTTGAATTGTGAACTAACATTTATACTGTTTAAAGTTTCATTGTATGTGACCTTAAGGTCAGTTAGTATTATTATATTCTTTACGTAAGTATACTTATAATACTTCAAAAAAAAAAATATAAGTGTCCCAATGTCAAAATTCTTTTTATAAAATTAAGTTATAATCAGTTTTTGTTTTAAAATTCGAACTCTTCTGTGTTCAATCTTTCAAACTCTCTTAACGGGTTCCAGTGTGGTCATCACTCAGGGTCTCTATACTATTTCAAGTGTAGTAGATGACGGTTGAGACCAAACCCATAGTTTCGTGGGACTTCCGTGATAATGACTCTTTTACTTTATTTAACGTCAGGGGAAGAACCCGAAAGGTCACTTGTCTTTCGTGTACTAGTCAACTAGTCTAATTTTTCTCTTAATTGAAATCAAAGTGATCGTTTAGATTAAGTTGATAGGATCGAGACTCGTCCTCTCTTGATACAACCGTAAGGGAATAAAGAAACAGAGGGAGAAAAGAGTTTTTTGTTCTGCCACCGTTACCATCTCTTTTCTCCTCACGTACCGATTGGTACCCACCTAACTCTTGTTACTGGTTTATCAAATATAAAAAGAAGGATTTAAGGAAAACACTTTTACTTACGATAATGATTTCATACATTTGGTTTCTGTGTTATTTATATGAGGTACAGGAGTCACAAATCACCTTAGTGTTAAATTAATATAGTTGTTCTCAAACTAATAGTGAATCTGTGATTGTAGAAAGTTACCAAAACAATACACGTCTTAATGTATACTCCAGTGTTATATACTTATACTGATTCTTACGTGGAAATCTTCTAAGTGTAAGAAGACACCCGTAACATTTTATAGAATCTTTACCGTTATATGATCTTCTACATACATGTATTATTTTGTTTCTTCTCCTACTTAAAGACGGGTAAGCAACTTTCGTTATGGTCGTTCGTACATTGGGAGGTGGGAAAGGACTACAAAACATCGATAAGAAGTGGTCTTCCCTTTATCGTCTGGATCGTTTCACAAATAGGATGGTGAACATCTTCGTTGGACTCCGGAGAACCCTGGACACGAGTCTCATGTGTACTCAAGACAGATCTCTAGTGTGTTGTCGTTCACTAATTTTGTGGTCCACGGAGATATTTTGAAGAGTTAAGGTAATTGTGAACTCCAGTCGAAGTACCGGGGTGATACTGAAACGAGAAAAGAATAGTACATCAGTTCCCGGGTGACCGGAGTCTTAGTGAAACCGTCGAACTTTTTTTAATCTTAAAGGATCTTAGTCACGGATCCTTTCTTAGTGGGTAGTCTATTGATTTGTGACCCCATGAAGAAGTGAAGTGAGTTCAAACTTTTGAACTCTTTTTCTTTACTTAACGTTTTTCCACTTTACCAACAGGTTTCTCCGGAATTTTTATCGACTTTTTCTTCTCTTCGATTTCCATTTCCTCTTTTCCTTGATATATGGGTAGACTTACGTCTCAAGGTTTCTTTTCGTTCCTCTCTATTCTTTCGGAAGGAGTTACTAGTTACGTTTCTTTATCTTCTTTTGTTATCTTACCCTTTCTACTCTAGAGAAGTTCTTTTAGTCTTTGTGGTTCCCTTATAAAGTACGTTTCTAACCGTGTTTTTTCCTGTCTTTACCATACCCGTATTGTCTTCCTTTTCTATTATTCTTCTCCACTGTTCTTCTTGATATGTTTTTTCTAGAAGTACTAGGTCTATTGGTACTACAACACTAGTGAGTGGATCTCAGTCTGTAAGACCTTACACTTCAGTTCCCCCAGAATCCTTCGTAGTGATGTTCTTTTCGATCACCTTCATTACTTTGAGGTCAACTCAATAAAGTTCAGGATTTTCCACTACGACAATTTCACGATGAGAGTTATACGGTCGTTTAAACCTTTTGAGTCGTCACCGGTGTCCTGATCTTTTCCAGTCAAACGTAAGGTTAGGGTTTCTTTCCGTTACGGTTTCTTACGAGTTTGATGACGTGTTAACGTGAGTAGAGTGTGCAATCGTTTCATTACGAGTTTTAAGAGGTTCGGTTCGAAGTTGTCATGTACTTGGCACTTGAAGGTCTACAAGTTCCACCTAAATCTTTTTCGTCTCCTTGGTCTCTAGTTTAACGGTTGTAGACGACCTAGTAACTTTTTCGTTCTCTCAAGGTTTTTTTTTAGATTAAGACAAAATAACTGATACCGTTTCAGAAACTGACACACCTAGTGTTGTTTGACACCTTTTAAGAATTTTTCTGCCCTTATGGTCTAGTGAAATGGACGGAGGACCCTTTAGAGATACGTCCTGTTTTTCGTTGTCAATCTTAATCTGTACCTTGTTGCCTGACCAAAGTCTAACCCTTTCCTCATACAGTTCCGACATACAACAGTGGGACGAATAAATTGAATATACGTTTCATGTAGTACTCTTTACGACCCGACCTACTCCGTGTTCGACCTTAGTTCTAACGACCCTCTTTATAGTTATTGAAGTCTATACGTCTACTATGGTGGGAATACCGTCTTTCGTTTCTCCTTGACTTCTCGGAGAACTACTCCCACTTTCTCCTCTCACTTTTTTGTCCGAATTTTAAGTTGTAAGTCTTTTGTTTCTAGTACCGTAGGCCAGGGTAGCGAAGTACCATTTATCTACCCCTTTGTTACCTTTGTCACCGTCTGAAATAAAAGAACCTGACGTTTTAGTAACGTCTACCACTGACGTCGGTATTTTAATTTTCTACGAACGAGGAACCTTCTTTACGATACTGTTTGGATTCGTCGCATAATTTTTCGTCGTTGTAATGAAATGACTGTTTCCAGGTGGATCAGTTTCAATACCAAAAAGGTCATCAGTACACACCTACATTCTCAACCTGGTACTTCTTTCGACTCGCGGTTTCTTAACTACGAAAACTTGACACCACAACCTCTTATGAGAACTCTCAGGGAACCTGACCTTCCTCTAGGTTGGTCAATTAGGATTTCATTTAGTAAGGACTTATCAGTAATCTTCCTGACTACGACTTCGACTTCGAGGTTATGAAACCGGTGGACTACTCTTCTTGACTGAGGAACCTTTTCTGGGACTACGACCCTTTCTAACTTCCGTCCTCTTCCCCTGCCGTCTCCTACTTTACCAACCTACCGTAGTGGCTGACCTACTTGTACACAAAATCGTTCGAGACCCTCGACGACTACCTGTCCCTTCGGACCGTACGACGTCAGGTACCCTAGTGTTTCTCAGTCTGTGCTGACTCGTTGACTTGACTGACTTATAAAACATGTTCTGATTTAAGATTTGACAAAAGATTTGATTTCATTATTTCGTTACCCTTAGGACTACCCCGATGTAATTAATTATAGACTGTAAACCTTCAAATATTTTAGATACATGTTTAAGAATATTTTTATACTTGTAGATCTGTTTCTTCTACTGAAGTCTTACACTTCTTGGTCTTTCTTAATAATGTTAACAAAACATAAAGAAGAGAGAATAATTTCACACGTCCTATGACAGGTAATTTTTGACTTCGAGGTATAGTACATTTTCGCAATTTCTGTCTCGACAATAGTTCTTACATACTTTTATTTACAAAATATAAATTAGAATTTGTTAAAATCATTAGATAAAATAAAAAATGAGATTAACGAGTTAATGAATATGAATTCATACAACCTTTCCCTATCGAATAGGTTTACGACGTAAAAGGGAATATAAAAAAAGAGATTCGTACATGTTCATTGTGTGATAATCATAAATTTTAAAAATGATGAACTTGAACTTCGTAAGGATGTAGAACTACATCGAATTTTAACAATCGTTTCAACTTTTAGTCGTTGTCTATGAACTTTTATGTCTGTCTCTACCTCCCATAGAATTAAATGACCTTTAAGAGTTATGAAGACCTGTCAGTATAAGTTCTCCGGTAACCGGAATGGAAACATAGTAGGACTAGGAGTGAATGAGATTGTAAAGAATCAAGAGTGAGTAGTGAAGTTACAAATCTAACCTACAAAACTTTAAGTTGTACTATCAAATAGTATTGACAAGTATTAATAGTATTACAACTAATTTTTATGGAGTTATAGTTAAGGGATTAGTAAATATAAAAAGTACACAAATGAACTTTTAGTACATTACTAATAGTATTTTTTGTCAATAAGTCTGAAATCTTTTATATTTCTAATACCTCGTGTTAAAAATGGGCATTTCCCTGAATTTATGATCTTTTTAGATTACGTAAAAATGTTTAATAGAATTGTGTTCCATCAAATAAAATCATAGAGTAATTCTGGACACCAAATTATCAGAACAAATAGGATCCCAATTAATGTTTATGTTAGAACCCTTATTTTACAGTTATTTAGATATTTATATTGTTTTACGTCTTGACTTGGATGTGTAGCTTTTATATATTTAAAATGTTTTAGAGACAAAGTACAATTTTTCAGATTTTTACATAGTACTTAATTATCCGTTGGGTGTCACTTGTATATTTTGGTACATAATTTTACGCTTGACAAAATGCTTACATGTGTGTTTGAGTGTTAAGGTCTGTTTCTAATAGTTATGAAAAATCACTTCCCGATACTATGTGACACTAAAAGAAGAATGTGATAGGATATAAAAAATTTACAAGATGTAAAATATTCTTTTGTGTGGATTTTTGTTAGGGTATAGTAAGGAAAGTACCGTTTGATTGGACTACAGTTAGGTTAAAAATAGTCATCCTCTTTTACCGGAGTTTTATTAAGAGAAGGTCCCAATTTTTTATCAAGTACAAGAGTCTATAATTTTGTTTCACCCTCGTATTTTATTATGACTACTGGAAAAGGTCCCTTACGTATAGATTTAGTCAACAGAAAGTCTTATAGCAACAGGAGACTTACCAATCCTACCTTAGCTCGAAATTCATTACTTTGGTCTTCGGTAGATCGTGGTCCGAATCGTCTTGAAATCTGTTTATAAAGTCCTTGTCAGGAGTGAGGTAGAAAAACTTCAAGAAGTTGGACCAATCCAACATAGAACCAATAAAGACAAAGAAATGGACGTTTACCCGTCTTTGACTTGGGTTTAAGGATCCCTATTTTAGGATTCGGACACACGACCCAAGTCCGGACCGAAGGTCGTCAGTAACTACACATACCGTCACTACTACTGTTACTGTTATTATTAATATTAATTCCGATGTTTCTACATCGCTCACGGATAATACACGGTTGCTGATAAGACCTCAAACTGTTCGTGATTAAGGAAAATTGGAGTATCGTGGGGACACTTGTTTACAAGAATAGGATAAAAGGTCAACACCACTACTCCGTGATTCTTTCATTTGCCGAACGTTTTCAAGTGTGTAGACATGATAATTTTTAATATTAGCGTCGTTGTCCATCGCAATGACTGTTCCTAATAATTCGACCATTTTGGTTGTTTATACCAGTTTGTTATTACCCTGAAAGAAAAAAACACAACGATAATTTTGTTGTTACTTAAGGTCTCTCTACAAGGTTATTACTTATTCATATATGTAATGGTTGCTACAGATGAATTCCTATTGGTACTGTATAAAATACTACCAACAAAAGAAGGACACTAATGTAGGTCACAAAATTGATCCGACTACCACATACTCAAAAACTTCCTACCCCAGAATAAACGGTGTGAGTACGATAAGAAACGAGGACAACTCAGGTGTGCACAAATCTTCAGACATGACGAAAAGATAACAACAATATTTTTCAATGACGTTTGTCACTGAATTTTCGGTGTCTTTAAATAACAGAATGTCATGACCTTCAATATTCGCACTTTACTCAGAGTGATCCGATTTCAGTTCTGTATTTGTCCTGGTACGAGGAAGACCTTCGGAATTCCTTCTTAAGTAACCAACGTAAAAAGGTCGAAGAACTTCGGCAGATCTCAAGAACCGAGTACGGGGTAACGGCGTAGAAGGTCGTTGTAGGCGGACTCAGAAGAAGTACGTTGGTACAGAGGTCGTCGTACTCTTACGACGGAGGGAGAAAGTGTATATAACCTAGATGGACCTATTAGGTACTATGAGAGGGGTAGAGTTCCATTTGACAAATCGTTACAATTAAAGTAGGCATTGGAAATTAGGAAAACAAACAGTATCTTCCTCCTCCTCCTCTTTCCCTTCTGTCTACTGTAGTGACTGAGTTACATGTACTCAAACTTGGCCACTACCTGGCCATTCGGACCGTACGACGTCAGGTACCCCAGCGTTTCTCAGTCTGTACTGATTGGGTGACTTGACTTGTATAAGAGTCCACGTCTCTAATCCTACATCTATAGAAGCCCCTCGAGTCACAATTCCTGAGACGGACAGTTACGTCCTCTGTACCCGAGTCAGGGACACAACCCTTCTGGCGGACCTCTTCCTTTACCGATGAGAGCGGACCTTTTAGGATACCTGTCTCCCTAAGGACCACCCGATGTCAGGTGACCTAGAGTTTTCTCAACTTGCACTGACTCGTTGATTTTTTGTTGTTAGAATCTCTTGGTAATGACACCGGTGGTGTTGTATACTTGTGACGAAAGTCGGGACCAAGGAAGAGAGGAGAAGGATGTCGGAAGACTGTATTTTGTCTATCTATATGTTCGTTCTTGTGAGAGACGAAGAGGAGTGTGTCATAAACGTCCTATTGGAACTAATTTGTCGAAGTTACTAGTAACAAATGTAAAGAGTAACTCAGTTTCATTTACTATACAATCTTCTTAAAAGATTCTCAGTTAATCATCCCCAAACTTTTAAGGAAACTCTTACGTTTCATAATCCGTCTACGTTTAATAATCGGAACGTAAGAATTTGATGAGATAGCGTCCGTAAAATGTCATATAAAATTAGTGTAGACATAATGTCGAAACTACTAAAATTTATGGGATTACCGGAAATACTTTCTGTAAAAAAGATCGTAAAGTAACATCTATAAAGTGAAGGATAATGAAGTAAGTAGAGATTCCTGGAGTTTTCATCGTTTTGAGAGATTTAAAAATACTAATAGTCAACCTTTGACACCAACAGATAAGATAGTGAATAATTCTTACAAAGATTCAGTTAGATGATTATTCATTACCATAGAAAATACAACATATAATAAGATAATTTTACTGAAAGACATGTATGCCGATAAAATAACTAAATTTTTTCCTTTACGAGTGCACCCTCCCTATGGACGAACTGCACCTACATATAGACTCAAACGTACTCTTTCTTCACTCAAGTGATGTCTCTCCGTATGTCACCGGTTTTACAATTCGAAACCTCAGTCCGACAGTACCTCAGGTTAACCCGTTTATTAATTGTAGAGATTTTGATCTAATGGATGAACATTGTAAGCCTATTATCTTGAATACTTTAACCATCAACACTTTTAATTTACTCTATTTCATACAACTCGTAAATAGTGTCACGGACTGTGGACAGTCGAGATTTTTTTTGAAGGAAAGTTTGTAGACCTTGTACTTTATACGGAAAGTTCTCCCGTAACCGGTCTCCATCCTACGGTTAAGGACCCTGTGTCCCTGACCTTCAGTATCTCCCTTACAGTGAGGGAAATCTTGTAAGGAGGTTAGGACTGAGGAAGTTCCGGATACAAGGTCAAACCTCGAGGACGTTGAAGTTCTTGAGGTGGTGATAGTTTCTGTCTCACTGGGTCTCCGGGTCTCGAACAGGAATCGACGAAAAAAGTTTAAACTAAAAGTTAGACACATAAACATACCAGTGGTAGATGATTACCGTTCTCCATTACTAAAAAATAAATACCATCGCTATATTAGAAAAATTTACATAGTATAAATTCGATTTTTTTTTTTAATCGGTTTTCCTTTGTAAATGAATTTGTTCTACTACCCATCATATCAGTTTTTGACCCCTTCCATAAGTGGAGTCAAGTCAAATCAGCGAGCCAGCACTGACTGAGAAACTCTCGGGTACTTGGTGTCGTGCGGTCCGGAGGGACAGGTAGTGGTTGAGGGTCTCAAGTGAGTTTGAGTGTAGGTAGTTCAGCCACTACGGTAGGTCGGTAGAGTAGGAGACAGCAGGGGAAGAGGAGGACAGGGGTCAGGGAGGGTCGTAGTCTCAGTAAAGGTTACTCAGTTGAGAAGCGTACTCTACCGGTTTCATGACCTCAAAGTTGAAGTCCTAGTAAGGAAGGTTTCTTGCGGGTCCGGACTAGAGGAAGTCTTACCTGACCAACCTAGAGGAACGTCAGGTTCCCTGAGATTTATCAGAAGAGGCTGTAGTGTCAAGTTTTCGTAGTTAAGGAGTCGTAAGTCGAAAGAAGTGTCAGGTTGAGAGTGTAGGTATGTACTGGTGAACTTTTTGGTATCGAAACTGATCTACCTGGAAACAACCGTTTCATTACAGAGACGAAAACTTATACGATAGATCCAACCAGTGTTGAAAGGAAGGTTCCTCATTCGCAGAAAATTAAAGTACCGACGTTAGTGGTAGACGTCACTAAAACCTCGGGGGTTTTATTTCATACTGTGACAAAGGTGACAAAGGGGTAGATAAAGGGTACTTCACTACCCTGGTCTACGGTACTAGAAGCAAAAGACTTACAACTCGAAATTCGGTTGAAAAAGTGAGAGGAGAAAGGGAAAGTAGTTCTCCGAAAAATCAAGGAGAAGTGAAAGACGGTATTCCCACCACAGTAGACGTATAGACGTCAATAACTATAGAGAGGGTCGTTAGAACTAAGGTCGAACACGAAGAAAGTCGGGTCTCAAAGAGTACTACATGAGACATATCTTCAAGTTATTCGACCCACTGTTATATATCGGAACTGGATGAGGAAAAGGATAAACCTTGGTCAGACAACAAGGTACAGATCAAGATTGACAACGAAGGACTCGACGTATATCCAAAGAGTTTTCCGTCCACCAGACCATAAGGGTAGAGAAAGTCTTAAAAGTTGTCAAATAACACTAGGTGTTCCAGTTTCCGAAACCGTATCAGTTATTTCATCTTTATCTACAAAGAGACCTTGAGAGAGTTAAAAAGCTACTAGGTCACCTACAACCGTTAAACTAGAGACCAAGGAGACGGAAAAGATTTTGGTCGAACTTGTAGACCTTCAAGTGTCAAGTACATAACGACTTCGGACCGAACCCCTTAAAACTCGTAATGAAAGGACCGTACACTCTACTCACGTTAACACGCCATCAAACCCGTAAGAAACCGTAACGGAAAGAAACCTTAACCTTACTTTTGACTGGAAACGGTCAGGACACCGGTGACGACTCAAAAGGTTTAAACGACCGTATAACTCTCATCGTGAAATTGTCGTAGTAGAAAGTCCTAAACTTTATCGAGTTGACCTTCAAGTAGTGGGAGTGATCGAAACAAGGATCACTACCAAAGATTCCGGGTGAACTGAAGTGTGAGGTCCTACAGACCGAGATCTAACCACTAGTGTGGTAACACTAATAGAACCAGCACTTCTAGAAAAAACATGTCAAGAAGACACGTAAGAACGGTGAAGAAGAATTATAGAAGACGAAGACAATCTAGGTATGGTAAAGACAGGAAATAACTCGGGTAGAAACGTACTTTACAAGGGAACCATAGAGATTAAAAGAACTTCTCTAGAGATCAGAAAGGGTAAGATAACAAAAGGAGATAAAGAAACGAAACCTTCCAGAATCACTTATTTTAAAAGTTTTAAGACAGGGTTCTCTGACATGAGTACTGACGTAAGATTTTACTCACCACTGTAAACCTTATCGTCAAAACGTAGTCCTCAGTGGGGGTTAGTAGTCTCTTTTGTAAAAATCGACGACGAGTCGGACGATTGATCAAGAGTACTAACTTAATAAGTCTAGAACCGTCCGGTTCCCTAAAAATCAGTGGACTACAACTTAATCTCACTTTTATTTTTCTTCATCTTGATGAGTCGAACAGGGTGGGATAAAGTGAATTTATATCAGGGACTCTCGATCTCGGTTGAAACACATATAGGGACCTCGGATCGTGTCCTCTACCGTCCTATTTACTTCCTTCCCATTAATGAGGATGTTCCCTTACATCTCTCTCCGTAATCAGGTGGGAAAAGAACTGTTTATAGGAGTTAAGGTTCACGGATCTCTTTCGTTAAAATTAAAGACATCAAAAAAAAAAAGTTCTATTCTCCATGATTAACTTAATGATCATACTCGAATAGTAAGAGAACTTATTAACTACAATAGTAGTTATATGTATTACGGAGGACCCATAGTTTCTCCAACGTACCGAACATTTTCTACTTCCAGGTAATTGCTGTTTCGGTCCTAAACTAGGACAGGACAGTCTACTGAAGTTTAGTTAACCATGTTTTTAAAAAATACAAGAATTTTTGAATAACAAAAGAAAGAAAAAATAAAATCCAGGTAGTCAATCCAGGTTAAAACGGAAATTTTTACAATATATGTATGAATATCCATTTTTTTTTACATATGTTGTGGTTGTACATTTGTTCTACTTCAAACCCGTCATGTTACTTTACCTTCAAATACAAAGAAGGAATATAAAGGGTTTAAAAGATGTTACTTTTGGTAGGTGTTATTCCGAATCTTCTCAATTATTTCAATTGAGAAATAACAACGTCCCGGTTATTCGTAGAACATTCACAATTAAATGTAGTAGTTAGAAATTTTTTGTTATACCCTCTGTTGTGATCCCTGAACGAACCGATATCTTGGGAAAGGTTTATCATTTTGACATGAGAAGGGTGACTAAGTACTATGTAAGTTCACTAGTTTCACTGTATTCGTAACCTTTTTGTAACTTTTGTTACCGTTGCATTGAATGTTTGATAATTCTTTTTATAAACCCTTTCTCTGAGTGCGAAATAAATTTACTTTCAATTTAATATTAAGAGTAAATATTAATATTAAATTTACTCTCAACTTTGAATCCGTTACATGTCGTACCACTGATGTACAGTGGTACTTCAGTGACTTCCATTGTACCACTGATGTCCTTGTTGTGACTTAACATATGAATTTGACCGATTCTGTCATATGTATATAATAAAAATTAACTTCATATTAACTGGATGTTGTGACACAGTGAAAGTCCACGTGTTGTATTACTACACTGTGAAAACATTTAATGTTTGTTAGTGGTACTATTCAGATCAATGGTAGACAATTTTATGTTTAAATAATGTTATAATAACTGATATAAGGGGAACAACCTGTAAAGTGGGACGGGGGGCACTGAGTAAATAAAACAGACTTTCGAACGTGGAGTGTCAGAGAGAGTGGTGAGTGAGAGGGAGAGGGGAGAGGGAGAAAGAGATACCGTTGGTCACAAACAAGAAACATAGATTCTGAAACAAAACCGAAACAATGTAACCCGTTAAACAAAAGATATATTCAATTTAGTATGGCTTAAACAGAAAGAAATTTTACCGTTGGGTGAGGTCACCGGAACGGACCTCTTAGGGTCCCTGTCCCTCAGACCATCCGACGACAGATACCCCAGTGTGTCTCAGCCTATGCTGACTTCGCTGAATCGTCGTTGTCGTTCAATTATTTTTATTAAGTAAAAATTAATGAATTGATTTTATTAATAAATTTCATTATTTTTATTAGAACAGACCTCCTACTAGACAAGATAGGTTATTTAGTGACACCTAAAGGAAGAAAAACAAAGGAAAACAAAATTTTGTAACACGTTATATAAATTTACTCCGTTCTCGTGTCGTCTTTATAAATGTTTACGATGTAGTGGTTTATCGGTATGTTTACATTAAAATTTTACATATACGTTTATCATTTACATAATTTCGTTGTTACGATTTGTTCATTTTCATAATCTTCATTTGTATCTTTTTGTTTTTAATCTTCATGTATATAGAGAAAAAAGATGAAAAATTGGAACCATGTATAAAAGTTGATACCCATACATAATAAAATCTTTTTTCTTATTGTTTCTTTTACTAAATTAGAAGATATGTATTTACGTCCTATAATTTAAAGTATTTGAAAATCTGTTATTGTTATGAAAAAGATAAATGGGGTTTTCTATAAAATTAATTGATTTATGAGATTCAATATAATTTTCCAATATCTTTAGAATCACTTTTATTGATTACATAAACAATAGTCTAAATTTGTAATTATATTATGACTCTTGACGGAATTTTAATAGAAACACATTTTCCAAGACACTCAAAATTTGTAAAAAGTATTAGTTTCCGTCAAGTACGCGTTTCGTTTGTTAATTCTTTCTTGAACCTTTAGGGTCCGACCAATTGATTCCTATCTATATCTTGAGGTTCCTATAAGTATTTGTCCCGTAAGTCTTTACCGAAGTGGAAATAAATAAGAGAAAGTATTTGAATCAGTCGTTGAGATTACAGTGTGAAACATGATCGAGTAGTCCTTCGCAGATAATTACACGAAGAGAGACAACTTACCTACGGTCTCCGATGGGTAAGGAAATTTATCGTAGGTTAGATAAACTCATTATCGTCAGTAACAGTATAATTGCAACGAAAGATACACTGGATGATTCAATCAGGTAGAGATTCTGTAATTTGAGTAAGAGATTCAATAAACGTAAATATAGTCAAAGACAACAAAATCCATCTTTTTATAAAGTCGTTATTAAATAGACTCACTGAGAATAATCGGGTATATAAACGTAGTTTGTACACGAAGTGACTGTTTGTAAAGATTGTACTTTTTATAGACAGTTCAACAAGAATTAAAATCTTAGAAGATTACTTACTTTAGGGTTATTAAGTTGTTACACTCCGGTAAATGTATCGTATGTACTAATGACTCTGTCACCGTCCAAATATGTAAATTGTACACTTTTATAGAAAATTCAATAAACGAGTCAATTCTACATGTGTACGATAGACTTATAGTTGTAGTATTTGTGTTGTGAGGTTTTATGAGAATAGAATCTTAAGGGATCCAAGAAAGGGTCAAGGTAAAGTAGGGGTGTAAAGGAGGACAAAAGAGACCGTGTAGGGTATTATTTTCAGGGTGGTCTTTTCAGTCTTTATTAGTATTCTCTTAAAATTTTTAGTCGTTTAACAGACACGGGATGAATCGGACGGTTGCGGTAAAGGGATAGATATCGGGGGAGGTGAAAATAAAAATACTATTCGGAGGAAGGGAAGGCGAGTAAAGTTTACACCAGTTGTCGTCTCACTCTTGAAATAAATGGGTTACCCTACTTGTCTTGACTTCTTTTTTTGATTTTTCTCACGGTAGTTAAAGACCAACTTTCTTGAGTCCTTAGAGTTCTTTAACGGTAAATTGTCCCTACTATTAAAAACACATTTTCTTGAATGAAGAGAAGGTCACAACACTATTGTTTCGTATGGTACGAATTTTTGTAAATACTCTGTTACCGAAGTTCCTTTAACTTGTCTGTGACAATCAACGTATTAAAGAGTCCGATAAAATTACTGGAATATATATNAGGCGAGTAAAGTTTACACCAGTTGTCGTCTCACTCTTGAAATAAATGGGTTACCCTACTTGTCTTGACTTCTTTTTTTGATTTTTCTCACGGTAGTTAAAGACCAACTTTTTTGAGTCCTTAGAGTTCTTTAACGGTAAATTGTCCCTACTATTAAAAACACGTTTTCTTGAATGAAGGAAGGTCACAACACTTTTGTTTCGTATGGTACCAATTTTTGTAAATACTCTGTTACCGAAGTTCCTTTAACTTGTCTGTGACAATCAACGTATTAAACAGTCCGATAAAATTACTGGATTATATATATATACTATATATATATATTATGTATATAGTATAAATATGGATATGTATATATAGTATACATACTATATATATAGTTTTGAATAAAGTGGTGTCTTGTGGTAAAAAAGGGTTCCTTATATATACCATGCCTTATTGTCCCCGTTGTGTCATAATTTCCTTACTTCGAGCTTTCATTCTTGAGAAATCTAAAAACTCCGTAACTGGTAGTCCATTCTCTTCACACCCAGTGGGAAGTATTGCAGGGTGCACCGACGACCGGATGGACGGAACGTCGTTGGCACTGTCAGTAGTTAATGTCTCATGCGCGGGCGAAGTTCATGACGATGTGTGAGAAAGGAGTAAAGTAACACTCCATACCTCTCGAGAACAGTGTCTCATTGAATTCCAGGATACTGATTGATGATCCACTAAGACGATCCGAAACTTGAGTCTTACTCCTCAAATCTCAGATCTAAAAATATACGTGGTCTAGTCTCTTAATAAGATTCTCCAGTATGTTATTTTATGATGTACACTTGTATGAAAGATTACTAAGAAGATACAAAAGTATTCCTCTCGTCTTTACTTTACCCACAATTGACGACCTAAGAGTCTTCCGCCCGGAAGTATTTTCATTGTCTTTTCGACAGGAAAAGAAAGGTATTAATGTCCTTGACTCCCAATGAGTCTTGATCTTTAAACGAAACCCCTAGGAAAGACAATAAGACGAGTGGGAATCTACAGATCCACTTTGTGACATATCTAAATATGGGATATTCCTTATGTGACGAGTCTGTATTAAATTTGTTAAAGTTTATATAGCGATTTTGTAACGGACGCGTTGATATAGTTGATAATAAATTAACGTACTACTATATTCTTTACGGAAGTAACGTTTTCAAGTCTCTGACTCAGTTGATGTGATACCAGGTCGAAAAGACGTACAAGAAGACAAAAGTATCCCGACCCTCCCGTCCTTCATATGATATACCATATCGATACTTGTTTCAGAGGAAGTTCTTATTTCTTTACTTTCAAATGACGTAAAAATAAAAATTTTTATACTACGAATTTGTCTTAATTTAAGAGTTTTACTCTTTTTACAAGAAATGGGTAATTGATAAAAGGGACTTCTGATGTAACATAAGTATATATCTTGGTATCGTAAATAAAAGTATTGTCTAGTGTCCAAAGAAGTGCAAGTCAAACCTCACTTTTGGGTCTCTTTGTACACAAACTCTATAATAATATGACAAATTACATCACAACTCTTTTTAATTTGTCCTCTTGACTTTCTTGTAAATATACTCCGAGAGTTAGGACTGTAAGTGTACATACGCTGTGGGCTTCACGCTCTTACTCGGTACATTTGTGAAAATAAGGAAGATTATTTTCACGTTCAACTTACGTCGAATACGACTTACATTATAGCCGGTAAACGATTCGTGGACAATACTTACGAGATCCACGAGATGTGTGTCTTAATATAAATTAGTAGGGTTCCGATATTTTATCCACACAATGGGTGAGGTCTATATTTTCTTAACCTAGGATGTATTTATTAGTCGAGTTTCAGTGTGTTCACTATCTGGGATATAGACTCAACTGTGTCTATTCGATGTCTATAGTCATGTCTATTACTTGGGTGTTTCCCATTGTGTTGAACGTCGGATTCAATAGAACAGTTTATTGTACTATTTAAAATTGTTGCAGTTTGACCTTTTTACATATCCTTTGTACATTCTCTAATCCTCTAATCAAACCAGATATTTTGTTTGTGTTAAAAACTATTTAAAATTTGACTTTGAGATATATACATAGGTTTCTAGATAGTTCAAGAAAAATTTTTCCTTAGTACGGAAAAAAAAGTAAAATTGTAGAATAAGTCAAATTATGACTATTTTATAATCTATAAAAGATAGAGTATTAAAGTCACGTTTCCAGTGTAAAAAGGTTAATTACTAAGTTGAGTTAATTACTTGATTAAAACACTATTTTATAATAGACCTTTCTGTAGAGTTTATATCTTTCATTATAGAACATTGTAAAAAAGTGTCTTCGTATAGTCCTTTCAAGTTAGAAGTACATTGACGTAATACTCACTCAACTTTCAAAGGTTGAAACAGTTGACTTAATTTATTGGGTTCAATGATATATGAATAAGACTTTGGAACCTGGAAAACCTGTGTCTTAAAAGATAGGTATAATTAGGTTGTCTTATCAATTATCGTAAATTATAACTAACCGCGATTACCATTTTTAGACGGACGTTACGTCCTCTGTGTTCTCTGAACTCAAGTCAGGGACTCAGTCCTTCTAGGGGACCTCCTCCCGTACCGTTGAGTGAGGTTATAAGAACGGACCTCTTAGGGTACATGTCTCTTCGGACCGTCCAATGTCAGGTATTCCAGTGGTTCTCAGACTGTGTTGACTCGTTGATATTAATGTGAATTAAAGGATTGAATTTCAAGAAAGACTAATTTTGACCATCTACCGAAAGATAATTTACGAAGATTTGATACACAATGTGTCGTAGGGTTAATAAAGTACCCTTCCTCTTCACCTGTTTTAGTAGAAATTTGCGTTCACCTTTTTCTTATTATTTATAGATAATTATCGGTTTTTTTTATAATACCTTTTCCGCTAAAGAACCCTCTTGAAAGGAATCGTCTTTAACCGAACCCTTATTTGTTTTTGTAATCACCTTGTCTCTTAAGTCTTACGTTTAAGGGTCTATGTACCTTGAAACGACATACCGTTACCACCATAAAGCTAAGTGAATGTTCTCGTCCTAAGTAAATTATTTACAAAAAGAGTTAATCGACGGGTATAATTCTTTCTTTTTACATTCAACCTAAAATCGGAGTACGATATGTGTTTTTATTTAGAGTTCGTATGATGTACGTTGATATTTTTAATTTTAGAATCTTTTTTTATGTCTTTTAATGTTACCAGTGAATCCCTAAAAATTCTGAGGGGATCGGTTCTGTCCCTTGTCTTGAAACTTTCTTTTATATTCACATAAACTTTTTTACTCGTAATTTCACATAAGTCACCGTTGTTTGTGGTATTAGTTTTAGTGAATCTTTCTAATATTATCTGATTCTTTTTATGGACACTACTATTCTACTTCAAATTTAGAAGTTATATATTACACTGGAGTGTTCAATAATTCCATTTTCTATCTTATCTTTATACTCATTTACTATACTTTTTACCATCCATTTAAAATAGTAACAGTGATAAAATCATAATGAGATACTAAATCTGTAAATTCATTATGATATTACAGTAATAATTTTATGGAGACACCCATTCGTACTTACCCCTCTCCCAGAGAAATTTGATAACCTCGTAACAAGCACAGTCTATGACCATTATAAATATATTGTTATAAAGTATTCTTTCTTTAGTTTGGAAGTTGTCTAAAGTAACCCTAAAAAACTTTTGAATCTCGTCACGATAGGTTGTCTTTTGTGTTATATTTAGTGTTCACGTTTAGGGTATACATTAAAATTAAAAAATTGTCGAGACATTGTTGTTTATTTTTCTTTGTCCACTTTAATATCGTTATATAAAATAAGTTAGGTCATTTTACACATTTAGTTATAATTTCAATGACTTTCTAAAATGTAAGATAAAATTTAGGAACTTTTGATCACTCACAAAAATGTAAATGTCGTGTAGAGTTAAACTTGGTCGACATAAAGTTCACGGGTTCTCGGTGTACAGATCAACTATGTCACAGTCCGTCGTGTCATATCACAAAAAACGGGTAGTTGTCTGTCTTTCATACCTTCTCAAGTGACTAGACTGTAGTATCTTGTTTGGACGTAAGTCTCTTACGTTAAAAGTTGAGTGACAGTAAATAATAGTTTTAGAAGATACTGTGTTCATCATACATTGTCCTTGACGGGTTTAAATATTGATAAGGTTGAACGAGTTTACACAAAAGTGAATCGTTGTAAGTCAATGGACCTAAGTTTGTCCTTCTTATGTCAACCTATCTGAATAAGTCCCAACCTCAAATTAGTTCGTCGAGACGACCTTTTTCTCCCCGATGTTCAACTTCGTATACGTTTCTTTTCCGACATTATCGCTACGTGACTAAGTCTAAACCTATTTTTCCTTCCCTACTAGTTATTTTCGTTTTGATGCCTTATTAGGTCGTACCTTTATTTCCAAGTTACGTTCATTCATAAGTAATAAAGGGTAATTGTAAGTACGGACATCTCTCTTCCTCTACCCCTCCCCCTTTCCCTTACTTCCTCCTCTTTCTTCCCTCCTCTCCCTCTTCTCTCCGTGAGGTCTTAGTACCTTCTACTCTTCCTTTCTTCCTTCCCTTTCCTACTTTGTCTTATAAATTTGTGCATTCTTTTATAGATGTAATTTTACACAAGTATTACTTTAAATACCTTGAATAGAGACTTGGAAAAGTGTCCTTTTTTTAGAGGAAACCACACCACGATAGTCGAAAACTCATGTTTATTTGGTAGTGTGATCGTGTCTAGAATTTTGTTTTTTTTTGTTTATGTGTTTTGGGAAAGAAAATTGGGTGTAGAGGACGTTACCGATGAAAGAAAGATGTAAGACCTCGGTTCGAAAGTTTTCGACAGATGTACCATAGGTGTAGGAGTAGATGGAAGTGGGAAGTTGAGAGTAGGGGAGAGGATTTCGATGAATTGGAGAGAGGGATGTCAGTAGCGATTCAAAGTACAGTTTAAGTAGTCAATTTAAAGTCAGAAGTTAAATGGACTTGATAAGTTTCTTAAAGTTAGTCAAGTGGTGAGGACAGAGGGGTTTTGTGGAGTAAGAACTTAAGGACGGTAATATGATAAAAGGAGGAAAAGTCGGAGAGTAGTTAGTATATCCCATTGAGGAGACAGAGATAGTTATACACTTAAAATGAAATACACCAAGAAATGGGACCCAGTCGAAAAGAAAGGTGAGATTTGTGAAGACAAGACGATAGAATAAATGACTATGTAAAAATTTCTGACACGTATCGGTACGCGAGTCAGTACAGGTTGACAAACGTTGAGGTACCTGACATCGGGCGGTCCGAGGAGACAGGTACCCTAAAGGGTCCGTTCTTATGACCTCGTCCAACGGTAAAGGAAGAGGTCCCCTAGAAGGGTTGGTTCCCTAGTTTACGTGTAGAGGACGTAACCGTCTCTCTGAGAAATGATCGATTCGGTTCCATAAAAGGGGTTAAAATATAGAGATCGGACTTGAGGGAAAGACTCGAGCCATAGTATTGTAGTTTACGAATAGACTGTAGCGATGGACTCATAAAGAGTAGATCGGGTTTAGATTGTGTACGTTTTAACTTTAACTTACAAGAGTACGGGAACGGTAAAGAAGGACGAGGAAGTCAGAAAAGGTAACCTCATTTACTATTGAAATACTGGAAGGGTCAAAAGGTACGGTGTTTGGATAGTAACTGAGAAGTGTAGAGAAAGGGGGAGTCTGAGACATAAATGATGATATCGTGTTTTTCATATATCAAGAGTTATTTGTGCAGGTAAAGAGGGAAATAAAATGAAAGCCTATTTAAGGATTAACAAGTTTTTGTAGGTAACAACTGGAGAAGATTAATTGACATGGTTTTCGTGGAGTGTTCTAGAAAATAAAAAAAGTCTAGTATTTGAGAAAAATAAAAGTGGAAGTAACTAAGTCTTCCACTAAATCTTCTTCTTCTTGGAAAGTGTACTAGAAGATTTTTGTTTTTGGATCAGTACAATACGAAGACGAAATTTTAAGAAGTCATAGATGAGTATGAATCCCCTGAAAAGGAAGTCCAAATCCATTAAATCAAAGTCAAATGAAAAGGTCGAAGAAAAGGACGTTGAGAGGGGAACGAGTAATATTCTGACTGATATTGGAACAATTTTAGACTTCTTGAAAGACAGTGAGACTCAGAGGAAGGAAGTGGATGTAGTAATGTGAATTAACTAGTGTGGACTTGAAGTAATTAAACACCGATAGAGAGGTTAAACCGTTCTCGTGTGACTTAAGATTGGAACAAAGGTTCCACTAGTAATTGTGATAATTATTGTATAGTAGACATTGGATTACTCCTATGATTTGAAAGATGAGCTAATGATGTTTTCTAGAATTAGTTCCTGGTTAGAGACTTCATTTTACGACTAATGTGACGAAGTCTAACTATAATTAGGTGACTGTGACACCTATTTCACAAGTGTTACCGGACAGTCACTACGACAAAAAATAGTAGACGGTCCTCCTAACTCT
Source organism: Capra ibex (assembly GCA_006410555.1). Classification (NCBI taxonomy): domain Eukaryota; kingdom Metazoa; phylum Chordata; class Mammalia; order Artiodactyla; family Bovidae; genus Capra; species Capra ibex. The sequence goes on from SJYO01016727.1 coordinate 1,966,711, forward strand.
ATTATCGAACATTTAATACGACCTCCTTAAAATATTAAGGAGAAAGAAAAAATTATTCTATTTATAGTATTCGTAGCATAAACACACGGAGTTAAATTTGTGTAAAATTTTCAAACAGTCTTTGTCGTACGATATTTGAAAAGTATATTCATTTTAGTGGCATAATTGTTTCGTATTTTTAAGATAACGATTTAAAATATTAACAATATTAAAATATTGATGTATTAAGTTTTGAGATCTTAAGAATTATCTCGAATTGAGTATCATAATTGGAAACTTACTCAATAAAGGAGTGGTTGATTACTCTGAAGTTCAAGAAGTTTATACGTGGTATTTCGATCTTTTGAGGTTTATAAAAATAGATCTCCTGGTGGCCTGAAGGAGTGTTCCGTGAGAAAAAAAAACAGTGTATTTTCCTTATCTGGATTAAGACTACTAAAACTTGAAAGTCACCTTCTAAGAATCTTCTGTAGTGAAATTGTTATTGTCGTTAAAAGATTTTCTCCTCTGCGAATGTCCTTGTCCTTACCGTCACAAACTCTTTATTTCCATAAGATTAGGTTTGAGAAAAAAAGGGAGGTTTTTTTTTTTTTTTTTTTTTCTTTTCTTTGAGTAAGTTTGATCAAGTATATTTCTTTTTCAGTAACGTCCTACGGTGTCCGTAAAGTACTTGTCTGTTATAGTTTTGTTGTTCACGTCGCCCCAGAATGTACTGAACCTTTACCTTTCACTCTTTGGTTCTGAGAAGGGAGACAGAAAGTCAGGAGGAATTAAGAGAGAAGATCAGAAAAAAGATTAATAGGTAGAAGGTGTGCTCAGTTGATCAACAGTAAGAGATAGCATACAGTGGCTTGTAACTGGAAGGTGACGATTGTCAGAGTAATAGATAACAAACCTTCCTTTCTTCCCGAAACAACTTAGGTTGTTTAGAAATTTACGGTCTGTTGTGTGTAGTAAGCGGTAATTCGTCAGTTGCCTGACCGAGATTATCCCTGGGTTATCAAGTGCTTAATGTAATTTCGACATCAACAGAGGACTCTAAAGAATTAATGTGACCAGAAGATTTAGATTTATTTTACACTAACCGGTTACACATGTAAAATTCCTAAGAAGTATGTCAGTGTTCTTCATGCGATTTTAAACAGTAAGGTCACGGTACTAAAATATCTTAGGATGGTGAAACTACACTATACAAAGACGTACAACTACAAAGAGGTGGAACGTGGGGTAGGGAATTTTTTTCTGAAATTGTCAAATCTTTTGACAATCCTTTACTTTCCGGTGTTACTTAATAATTTACAAGAGTATACTAATATACTTTGTTGTATTGAAGAACAGGTTTAATCCACGATTAGAAGACTGTACGAGTGGATAGTTTCATTACACTATAGGGTTAGTGTATTTAAGTTTCATCTTTGTATTATGTACTATCGATGATTTTCCGGTTGTAAAGTTCATCAGACTTTGATATAACAAGAAGACTTTCAATCTGTACTAGGATGTCTATTTATACTTTTTTTTCCCTTACTCTGGTAACTAGGACTGACTTCCTACTCCAACTGTGGAGTTGGGTCTAGTACTGGTTTGTTTTAATCCGTTTACTTTAAGGTGCAATTCTTACAGAACACGAAAAGTCATACAGAAGGAATAATTTACCTTGTGTATTTTTACTTCGTTACTCTTAATGATTATACTTCGAATTTTCTTTTCCTTTATACTGTGTATCAAGTATACTATTTCGTTTTGAACTTGACCTATGTTTCTTTTAGAATGTTTTATGGTGTTCCATTATTACTTAATGAAGAGTACTAATGTTGCTCTTCACTAGAAAGATCTAATAGAGTTAGACCTCGTAAACCTTCGTCGTTTCTTTAAATATGGATTATCATTTCCAGAGTTTCCGAGTAATATAAAGACTCACTTTTTATTTATGTCCTTCCATATTAAGGTATGTTATAGACAATAGAAGTGGTGGACTTGATAAAATCATAGACGTCATTTTGTATCTATGGTAGAAATATAAAGTTTATCCTTTCTTAATATTCTGGTATATTGTTGAGTAAAAATTTATTGAAGATCTTATAAACAGGAAGGATAAGAATAAAGTATCTACAGAGGTTTTAATAAGATTCTATAAGATATTATATATATATATATATATCTTTCATTATTTTATCGTTGACATGGAATCTACTAGTCCATCACTCACTTTCAACGAACCACTGGGGGTACCTGACATCGGGTGGTCAGAGGAGACAGGTACCCTAAGAGGTCCGTTCTTATGACCTCACCCAACGGTAAGGGAAGAGGTCCCCTAGAAGGGTTGGGTCCCCAGTGTCGGTCCGGAGAACATAACCGTCCGTCGAAGAGATGGTAGACTCGGTGTTTCTCTCGGGACTACCAGTCCATCGTCGGTAAATTAAAGAATTTTGTACACTAAATATAAACTGTCCTTACTATAAGAAATGTAATCTAAACAAAAAGTCGGATCGTCATTTATAAAAAAATTTTGTCTAGAAGATAGAAGAATATTAAACTACTTTATAAGGTGTTAAAATGTAAACTACGAATAAAAAAAGCAACAAAAAAAAAAAAAACGGAATTAACCCAGTATTAACTAAGAGACACTATGCCTCTTCATTAAGACTTTATTATATCGAGAGTAAAACAGGGTAATTTAAGGGTAAAATAAGAAAGAACATTGACGAGATTAAATTTGGGAAAATTAGTTAGAAAAAAAAAAAAAAAGAGTAACGTCTAAGGAAAAAAAAAGGAGGAGGGCCTTGATAATTGGTGTGATAAAGGGGTTCTAATACTGTTACAGAAAGATGTCCTTCGGTGTAAGGGGTCAGAAAAAACTACACCCTCAAACTACCGAAGTAGGAAAATTCAAAAAGGGGTTCAGTCGTACTCCATCAAAGAGTTGTTCTTAAAATGAAAAGTGTACGTTCATAATGCGATAGTCAGTTACTGGTTTCCTCATTTTGCTATCGGTTGTACATAATTCGTTAACGATAAACGATACCGCGGAACTTTTCGTGAAGTGTACGTAAAAGAGGGAATTAGGAGTTTTTGTAAGAAAGTTTATTTACGATAACAAGGTAGGTGTAAATGAAACATTGACCTGTTTGACTATATTACTATCTAACTAACTAAATAGGTTCTAGTGTTTCGTCTATTCGTTACTTCGACCTGACCTAAACTTCGTCAGACTCGACGACGACGACGATTCAGCGAAGTCAGTACAGGTTGAGACACGCTGGGGTATCTGCCGTCGAGTGGTCCGTGGGGGCAGGGACCCTAAGAGGTCCGTTCTCATGACCTCTCTCAACGGTAAAGGAAGAGGTTACGTACTTTCACTTTTCCCTTTCACTTCAGCGAATCAACACGGTTGAGAAGTGCAGGGGTACCTGACGTGATGGTCCGGGGAGGTAATACCCTAAAAGGTCCGTTCTCAAGACCTCACCCCACGGTGACGGAAGAGGTCAGACTCGACTCCGGTAGGATTCATCCCGTACTAGTACTAGCGGATATCGTGCACAAGTCTTTCTGTGTCGTTCTTTTCCAAGGATACGGGTTATACGACGACATACGGACTTTAGGATTCGTTAATTTATAATATGTTAATAAGGTATAATTCTTCCGGGACTCTCTCGTGGAGTGAAATTTTAGAGTTGCACTTATTCGGATAGTCTTGGAAAGGTCGAACAGACTTCTTTCAAAATAGTCAGTCGTCTCAATTTATTTCCTTAGAGGTACCATCCTCTTTAGATCTAGTGACTGATACGACCTTCTAACATCAACCTCCCTTTTCGAAGTTTAGGAGTTCTCGAAATCTGTGTTACGAATCTGTTTGATAAGGAGTGTTTGATACATGTTCGTAGATCGTATGCCACTCTGTCCTGTCTACGAGAGACGAAAATTGGATTGTTAAGTAGAAACAGAAGTAGTCTCCGGAGTTTATTATAATTATTCTTTATGTCTTTGATACCTCATCTCTTATAAGATACGAAATCAATTGTCAGAAATAACTTCCATCGTCAGTTTTAATCTAAATTTGTTAATAATCAAAACCTTATTTTGTTTCTTCCTTGAAGAGAAAACCTGTAATTATCTGTCCTAGATCAATGAGTATTTGGTCTTTTCTCTCAGATTACCTTAAAAGTAGGTGACACGTAGTAAAAGTGTGACAGAATCAAGACCCATAGTATAAAAGGGAAGAAAGTGATTTCCTGTTCAACTTGTGAGACTACCTTCAAATATGTTACAACAGTAATGTTTATGTTGTATGTGGTTGACGACCTTTATATAGAAGTATCCGTGTTTTGACAATAAATGGTGAAATCTAACACAAACGGGTAAAATATCAGTAAAATGATGTGTTGAGAACCCCTACCTATCCATTTTCTGACAACCACTTTACTACTTACTCTAGAAGTCTATGAATAACCAGTACCTTGACGCCCGTTGAGTGAGCAACTCAGAGTCAAAAGAGTATAGATTTCACTCCGTCAACCTCATTGATCGGAGATTACGCAGTGTAATTCGGTTTCAGATACTACGCTGTCTCTGTGGACGGGTTTCGTCTCTCTCTCCAGTGTGTTTTTCCAAAAACAAGTTTTTTTTTTCCTCTCTCTCTCTCTCTAATTAGTCTTGATCAAGAAAATCTTCTGATAAGTGTAGATCCTTACCGTACCCAATTATTGTTTTCTCTCGAGCAATCTTCACAGTAATCGACTCGGTTTATTCCTCCATTTACTTAGTTCATTTTATTATAACATGACCTTCCTGGTTTTCTCTACTCCCCTTTACGTGTCCTCCTTGTCCCTCTGAGTCTTACTCTGTTTTCCATTAAATGTAGTGAGATCGTAATAAGTATGACGGTTTGTGGAGTTTCGTAATGAACTCGTAATTCACTTTATTATCAGTACAAAACAGATTTGACGAGTCAAATCTTCAAACTTTGTTTAACATCGACTAAGATAAATTGTTTTAACAAGTTGGTTTTAATGTTTTCTCGATTGGACGACTTCCAAGTTTCCAAATAAATGACTTCGTTCGGTTCTACGTCAGGTAGTCTGGCATCGAAAGTCTTACAGTCACAAGTGATGTGTCTTTCAATTGTATAATTCTATAGTTAAGAAAAGAACAGTAAAGGTGACGGTGTTCATGTGAAGGATAAAATTGATTTTTCGTCATAAAACTTTGAGTATATACTTTTTTGTGTGAACGATATCGATTTTGGTATTAAATTGAAAATTTTTACGATCATTCGATACTCTTTGAGGTAAGTCGTTTAGTTATCTTAAAGTGAGTCTAAAAAATAGCGAATACAGTCACACATGTAGAGGTCATGAGAATTATACGTTCACTTCGGAAAAAGAAAAATTAAAAGTTTTGACTTGTGAAATATTAGTAATATGTTAAGTGTTTACGTAAACTACACAAAGTTTTTCTTCACTTTTGTTCACGGAAGTGAAGGTAAACTGGGCATTTACGTAAATACATAACTCGGCTTAACTGACGAGAAGGAAAACGCAATCCTTTTCGACAAAGGTCCTGAAAGATGTCTTTCATTAGACAGACTGATCGTCCAGTGTCCGGTAAATGGCCAAACCTAAACCCTTCGGGGCCGTCCATTTGCCCGTCAAAACGACATTGTACAACTGTCTTAAAAATCCGACTACACATTAACATTTTGTGTAAAGTTCCACTAAAACCTATGATCTCCGTCGACAAAGTCCACGGGACCTTTCACGGTCGAGGAGTCTTCAACGTCGTGCCCGCCACCGTGCGACGGGTCTGGAGTTCTCGCGAAGGTGGAGGAGCGCAGGCCCAAGGGGGCCGGTTCTTCGGGCGCCGTCTTCGCCCGTCTCGCCGTCGGACCAGGGCGTGGCGCTCCTCGTGCCAGAGGCGCCCTGGGGCCCCGGCCGGCCAGAGGGAGGGCGGAGGGCTGGCGCGCGCGTGGGTGGACCCCCGCGACCCGGCGGACGTCCGACGAGCGTTGAGGGCGCGCGGGTCCGACCGCGACGACCGTCGTAGCGCCGGCGACTTCGGGTCCGCGGACCTGCGCACGGGCGGCTCGGGCCTGAGAGGGCTAGACTCCAAGAGGAGCTGGACCAGAGGTTCGGAGCGACAGGAGTCGGGCGAAGGGTGGCGCCGCCGACGCCGGCTCCAGGGCCTTTGCGTCGGGGACCCGCGCCCGGCGTCCCGCTCCCGAGCGGCGCGACCCGAGGGACGCCTTCACTTTGACGAGTGCCCGAGCGCGACCAGAGGAAAAATCCGGTGAAACCAAAGAGGATTGTGAGAAGCCGCCTCTTCCGTTACCGTGGGGTGAGGTCATGAGAACGGACCGTTTAGGGTACCTGCCTCCTCGGACCATCCGACGTCAGGTACCCCAGCGAACCTCAGCCTGTGCTGACTCACTGAAGGGAAAGTGAAAAGTGAAAGTACGTAACCTCTTCCTTTACCGTTGGGTGAGGTCACAAGAACGGACCTCTTAGGGTCCCTGCCTCCTCGGACTACCCGACGGTAGATACCCCAGTGTGTCTCAGCCTGTGCTGACTTCGCTGAATCGTCGTCGTCGCCGTTGTGATAAGCCCGGACAAGGGAGCAGTGGAAAAGTGAGTCCTATAAAAATCTCGCTCCAATGGACAAGGACAGCTGAAAGAACAGGGTAAGTTCCCGAAGACGCTACGGGGAAGAAGGACCTTCTTTATCCCAATAGTCTTGATCTGTGCATGACCTTTTCTCTCAACAAGTCATCGAGTCAGCATAGACTGAGAAACGGTGGGGTACCTGACGTACGTCGTTCGGTCCTGAGGGATAGAGAGAAATAGAGGGTCTCAGATGGATTCAAGTAGAGGAAACTTAGCCACTACGGTAGGTCGTCTGGATGTCTATACCTACTCAGTCATTTCCATATCCATTATGACATCTATCTCTATATATCAACCTTAAAAAACCAAACAAAACCCAAACCCCCCGAACAAACAAACGAAACTATAACGTAAAACGGGTTTGTAAAATCCAATCTAGGTATTTAATACATAAAATATAAAGGATGAGGACGAGTTTTGACCTGGATCAATTTTTTGTTTTATCTGTACCTAGATTTAACCAGGAAAACAAACAAACGGGATTTCTGACTTTATGAGTTCTCAAAGGGGTCTCGGAATTTTATTTGTAGGGAAGAAGAGAGTCCCTAAAGATTTAATCATTAAATGGAAGACTTCAATTTTTATAAAAACTTCTAGTTAAACTTCTCAACCATTAACAAGTACGGATTTACAGGGGGAGACAGAAAAATATTTTCATTGGATCTTTCCTCCGAATATATGGTTGATAAATATAAACATCTGGTTGATAAACTAAAACTAGAGTATTTCAGACAAAATCCTTACCGTATGTTTAGTTCATAGTTTTGAAACAAGAAAGTGTATCGACTTGAACAAAATGTAAAACATAATACTACTTCAATTTCACCTTCTTTATACAGTCGTTTAAACTTTCGATAATATCTATATAAATATATATATGTAAGTTATATATAAGGTTAACAAGGGAACTAGAGTAACAATTGAAATTCAACTAAAGGCCATAAACTTTATTACCTCGTCTTCTCAAATAAATTAAATACTTTATTATAGTATAACTGTTTAAATAACAGAAGATGTTCATGGACAAATGGTTCTCTGGTGTCATGTTATTCCATTTTTGTCTCTCAAACCTAATTTCTCATATATTTGAGAACCAGTTATAAAAGTCTTTAAGTCAAGAGTCCTTTCGTATTTAGAAGAATTTGGTTAGGTAACCCATCTGTCACAAGAGTGACTACGTAGAAGTGTTTTCTACGAAACTGGTTCTAAGACTCCCCTTTCACTACTTGTGGAAGATTGAGGACGAACGGTCAATTCCCAGGTAGAGAAGTTTTCGTAGGGTCAAAAAGAGACGTTTATGTGTTACGAGTAAGGGAGGAACGTGTACTTCTGAACAAGTGTTCCAATTAGAAGTCTATCGTTTAACATAGACAGTGTATACGGGATCTGACCTTCAGTCTTCCGACACCGACGGTAGAACTGAAAGGAGGAGTGATAGAGCCGTCGACCTCGTTAAGACAATGAAGACTCGGAACGTATTAGGGTCGATTTACTCCTTTAACTTTATTAATATGAGTCCTGAGACGGTCGAGATGTCAAAATACTGTGACAGAGTAGATTATTGTTATAAATATTATGTATCCTATTAATTCATAAAAGTCTATGAAGATGTTGAAATAGTCATACTAGGACCATTCACCTTTTTACTTTTGTTTTTACACAGATTTTAAGCCTCGACAAATATAATTCAATGAAATAACTTATTCTGACACAATCTTTTCGAATTTTTAGATATTTCAAGTTTTTAATAAGATCGAAACAAAAACAAAGTCCATGACTTACTCTTGTGTTGAGAACAAGTTTCTAAAACTACATTGTCAAATCGGAGAATAAACAAGTGAGAACAAATTAAGTATAACGATAGTTGTCGATGAGACAAAATTCATAATACACACGGTTCGTGGTACATTAAGTGTTACAAGTACACTAAACCAAGAGTCTGGTTACACCGAAATCGGTGTATAATGTTTACTTCTTAGACCTAAAATTTTCAAAATTCATCTTGACCTTAAGTTAGGGTTTAGACTGGGGTATCCGAAGGGAGAATCATATTCGGAAGAGAAGGAAAATTCCAGCGTGTCAATAACGATTTCTAACGTACCTACAGTATCCGTTCCAATATGTATATATATATATATTTATATAGTTTTTTAACGAAAACAAAAGAAGGAGAAGAAAGGTGTCTCGTTTTTAGAGTATCTTTACTTGTAGATAGAGGAAGCTTTGTCCAAACTTAACTTGAGTATTAAGTAATATTATGGCTGTGATAAGCCAACTCTTATACATCTGTAACGAAAGTGTTTCTTTTCTTCTACACACCTCTAGTGTGTGTCTCTCTAGCACTTGTTTCAGAATGTACATAAGATGGAAACGGATACGTATCCTTTTCTATAAAATCTTTACAAAAGTAAGCAAAACCAGAAGAGCCACGGTCTATTAGAAATCAGTGTCAACTGAAATAAAAGGGAGTTGGAAGAGGGGATTCCTTTACTATGACAGATTTTACGACCCAATTAGAGAACCAAGTGTAAACAAGAGTCTGTTCTCCGTGAAGCATTAGGAGTGTGACTCTACGAAAAAGTCCGTCTTACGCTGGTCGTCGCACATTAGTGTCCAAGGACTAAAAAGGGGACAATGTCTTACTGTTTTTTACGATAGGTGTCAACCAAAGATCAAAGAGTTATATAGTTTGAGAACCTAGGTAACTGAAGAAGGGAACATAAGAAAAATTGTCGTATAACTGTCGAAGTCAGACTAATGGGGTGAGTCATCTCTAATACTCGGAGTACGACTGAGGTACAAGGTTATTGACCTACCGACTCCGGGACAACGGGACAACGTCGACGTAGCGACTAAGGAACACGGGAACGTCTGACCTACGAAAACGATTAAGACGACCAAAGTAAAGATGCAAATCTAAGACCTAGCGAATTTTTTTTTGTGTTGTTTTTGACCAAGAAAGGATTTCGTCGTTCTATAGTATTTTCACTTTCGCATGTAACAAAGAAGTATCGATAATAATAGTCTCTTAAAAGGAGAATTTCTTTTACAGGTCTAGAAATCCGTATATAATATAATAAGAGTACTTTCTTTCACTTTCACTTTCAGCGAGTCAGGACAGACTGAGAAAGTCTGGGATACCTGATATTCAGGTACCTTAAGAGGTCCAGTCTTATGTCTTCACCCATCGGAAAGGGAAGAAGTCCCCTAGAAGGGTAGGGTCCTTAGCTTGGGTCCAGGGGACGTAAGTCCACCTAAGAAATGGTCGACTCGGTATTCCCTTCGGGTATCATAAGAGGATCTCACAGAATAAAAGATAGAGTTTTGATCTGGTTTATGATCCTTCCAAACTTCCGTAAAGGATCGTTACCATGAAAGGGACGATAACAATGACTCTCTGAAAGAAGTAAAAGAAAAGGAAGGAGTGTAAATTGACTTAAGAAAGTATAATTGGATTGACACACTACCCGGGGGATTCTACAGGATTTCTAGATTTCTACAATCTATAAATAATGGATTATAATGTACCTTCCATCTTAATACAATCTCTGTGACTCTACCCTTCTCAGTGTACCTAATAGGCCCATTCAGTTACATTATGGTCCCATAAATATTCTACCTTCGTCCTTTCAGTCTCTTCTCTACACTACTCCTTCGTCTCTAACCTCATTATACGAAACTTATTACACTCCCCCGCCCCCGGTGTTCGGTTTCTTACATCCGGAGGAGATCTTCGTCCGTTTCTGTTCCTTTGTGTAAGGGGAGGTTTTGGAGGTCCTCTTTGGTCGGGACGACTTTGGACCGAAAATCGGGTCACCCTGACTAAAAATTAAAGACTGGACATCTCATTATTCACACAAAACTCGATGATTCAAACACCATCAAACAATCTCATCGTTATCTTTTGATTATAGTTGGATTCCACTATTTAACTCACAAGCCTCTATTAAGTAATTGTCCCTTTTTTAATAGAAGAAGATTTATTTGTATATAATTTCTTATAAGTTGAGGAAAAGTGTAATTAAACGATTCAGGGATACCTCATTGTAAAGTGACAATTAACCACCAACACCATCGAGAAACTATAAGGAAGGACGTCCCGATAAACGTAATACATGAACGGAGACAAGAGATCACCGACTCGTCTACACGACTTAGAAGTGAAAAGATAAGACAACTCTTAGTGAATCCCTTGAGTGGTTCAAAAGACGAATATGTCATCGACTGTTAGGGGGGTGGGGTCGGTGGGGACGGATACAATTGTTCACTTTCATTCAAACGATCTTACCTCGAACTAACAATATAGACTCAAAATTGTTTGTTATGTTGTTTTTAAAATTCACAGTTCTTTATCTTTTAAGAGATAAAGAGTAAAACCGACAAAACTGAAAAAATAATTTTGAGACTATTAAACGAAGACACAAATCGGTTTTAATAACTAATCTATTTCAAAAGTCGCAATGGGACATAGGATGAATATTACAAAAGGAATCACGAATTGAGTGGTCACCAGAGAGTTATCTATTTGGACAATCGAAGTTAGATGTCCTAACTATTTTCGTCTGTAACGAGAAGTGTAAAAGTAGTAAGTAAATAGATAATCAAGTAAGTTTCTCTAATATCATTCACGAATGACGACGACGACGACGACGACGATTCAGTGAAGTCAGCACAGGATGAGACACGTTGGGGTATCTGCCGTCGGGTGGTCCGAGGGGGCAGGGACCCTAAGAGGTCCGTTCTTGTGACCTCACCCAACGGTAAAGGAAGAGGTTACGATTGGGGTTTTACGTCACGATCCGTGACCTGTACATCACTACTTTTCTACGTCGGGAATGAAGGTATTTCAGACGGAAGATCTGTAAGACGAAGTCAAAAACACCTCTAAATTCCCGAAGGGACCACCGAGTCTCCAATTTCGCAGACGGACGTTACACCCTCTGGACCCAAGCTAGGGACCCAGTCCTTCTAGGAGACCTCTTCCTTTACCGTTGGGTCAGGTCGTAAGAACGGACCTCTTAGGGGACCTGCCTCCTCGGACCACCCGATGTCAGATACCCCAGCGTTTCTCAGTCAGTCTGTCCTGACTCGTTCGCTGAATTGACATATCCTATTTCATTATTATTTGTTCAGATGTTATTAACTTTTATAGAGACCTGGTAACCTATGCAGTTCATATAAGAAAGAACATTCATTACACTAATAATCTCGTCGAAGGTAATATTTATTTGGTATCACTTTTTTGTAACTTTAACCCTCAAACCTTGATCTTCTATTGTTGTCCTTCACCAACCTTCGTTTGAAGTTGTCCTTCTCTTCGTTTCTATTACAAACTCTGTCACCACATTGACCGATAATCCCACGAAGCCCGTCAAAAATTCTTGACACGGGGACTTTGCTAGGTTTTTAACCTTCTTGTATGTCTTTCATAAAAGGTGTAGACGGTATATTAAAGTTTCCCGTCACTTATCGGACAATTGTCAAGTCTTCTCTTCTCTTACGTCTGTAAAAAACTCCTTTGGGTAAGTCTCTTCTTTTTCGTCAATCATATTGTCTAAGATGTTTCTCGATTTTTACCCATCGTCTTGTCTTTTACCGTAGAATGCCACTCTTAAGAGTGGTTTTTAACTGAATAGTAAAAGGTTTTTGTTCCGGAGGAGATCTTGGCGAAGATTCCTTCTGTTCCTTTGTGTAAGGAGAGGTCTCGGAGGTCTTCTTTGGTCGGGACAACTATGGACTGAAAAATCGGGTCACTCTTACTGATTTAAAGACTGGAAGACTTGACATCTTATTATTTATACAATACTTGATGATTGTCATTGTCTTTACAACCACTACACTTTGATTATAGTTCTCTCATAATCGAGTATATCTCGAAGACTCTCAAGTAAACGAGGAAAGGATACTGCTGACGTAAAGGTGCAAGACTCTCTGGTCAACACACCAGGGTTAAGTAGAAAACTTCTCTTGTAGGATCTGAAGATGGGAGTACTCAATAGACTCTAAAGTCCTGTCTCCTCGGAGTTACAGTGTCCCAGATGTAAGAGAACGATCTGGAGTATATCTCAAGTACCTAGGACTCGGAAGTTCTAATCTACCGGCTTTAGAGTCCGGTAAGAATAACCCTACTTACTTTTTATAAAGAAGTAATTCGAAACGACCTTATTTTTGGTAGTACATACGAAAACTTCCTTTCTCTTCTGTAATAAATAATACTTCCCGACTAAAAGAAAACACTTAGATCCAGTTTATATGTATTCTCTCCCTACAACTTTTGATATAACATTTTTTCTACTTAAATTGAGTGACCATATCGATGGAGGGATCTCCGAAGGACCAGTCGGTGTCTTTGTCTCCTTCAATCCCCACACTCTTTCAATCCCCACACTCGGTAAACAGATCACCGATCTCTACACTCACCCTCTCGTGAAACTTTTTAAAACTACTCCCTTAGATTCTTTATATAAATCAGGACACTGTGACGTTTATAAAACGTATTCAAAAGAATGTAAACAAAGGATGACTTTTTTTTTAGACGGAAAATTAAACTTTTAATGACTTTCATTATAACTTTCATTGACTTTATCTTCTTTTATTTAAATTTTTAAATTCTAATTTTCACTTTCGATAAAAATGAGATTTATGTATGACTCGTAAAAGATACACATATTATAAGATTAGTCCTATGTATTTTCTACCTGTAAAACATACAATTTTATATATTAAGTATTTTACTAGAATTATCAGATTATTAATTGTCCATTGTTTTTAATTGAATTTTTATTTTCTTAGAACAAAATATCTGTGTTACTTATGAACGGTACTTGATCGTGACTCCTTAAACTTTTATTTCACTGATAAGTTTCGTTAGTATTACCTAATAATAGGTCAGTCAGTCGTCGACATATAATTCATGGATGATACACAGTATCAAAGATAAGAATGTTACAAAAGGTATTTTGTTTATTATCTTTAACATTATTTCATATCTCATAAGGTTGTAATATTATGTCTTTCATATTATAATAATATCTTGTCCGGGACCCAATAAACCCTATAATTTGTCTAATCCTGTCCCGTATCCTTCCGATCGAATCGTACTATCACTCCTTTTGAGAGGGTCCCTAATTAATAGGCATACGGACTACTTAAAATTTATTAATTTTATGTTAGAGATTTCATTTTAGAGTCAAATCCTTTTCCGTTCCCGAGGAACCATGTTACTTTGATAAAAGTGTTCACTTAAGGTTAGATGTGATTTTGTTCGTTTTTTACTATTACTAGTCATTTCGATAACATGGTGTCTCGATTTATACAGTGAAAAAAGATTTAGAAATGACTTTGAATAAGTAATAATATTATGGTAATCGTTCACCATTGATAAAAAATCAAAAGAGAACTTTAAGACTTACTTCACCTGTCAATGGTTGACATAACTATCAAAGGGGAATATATGGAAAGTATAAACCAATTTTCCCTAGACTAAAGTCACTGATTGACCACCTTACGTTAAATAGAACGGTAGTTGAAGAAAAAAGTAGTTTTTATGACGGAATTTCTTCTTTCTCTCTTCGATGTACACTTCATTCGGAAAATAAAAAACCGGGAAACGTCTTCATGTACAATGGGTTCCTACACCACCAAGGAAAGGTCTGTTCGTATTGGTCATTCTTACCAGATCATCCTGAAAGAATCCTATGAAGGATAAGGGACCTTCTCCAGATCGAGGGATTAAGGATAAGTCTGTGTTTCCCTTTTCTCTAGACGACAGACTATACACAGGGTCACTTGTTCTTTAGTGTTATATTTAGTCAACTGGTGAACACCGGTGTAACACTGAGACTGTATCCGAGGAATCACTTGAGTTGACGTCACCTCTAATTAGGAGTAAATGGATAATGTAGACAAACAGTCTTCGATTTCCCTTAAGGGAGGAACCCGAATTCTCACCTAAGTGGATATTTAAACTAAAATACTAGCCTCGTCTTAACTGATGTGTAAGAACACTGAAGGACACGGGACACGAATAAGAATAAAAATAGTATTGTTGTGAGTATGTCAAATAAGAATGACTAAAATTATACCGGAAGGATATTATTTTACATTCGGAGAGTTGCCTAGAATAAGCAAAAAGATAGGGGTCCTGATAGTATCAAAATTCTTATCTTATCCACTGAGTATGTATTTTTAAACACAAACAACTTAATTAGTGACACTCTTGATAATCTTTGTGTTTCAACTTGTTTTTCTCAGGGTCCAGAGTTTTTAGAATTACGGATTACTTCTTCCGTCTATACATTTGGTTACCATTAAATTAAGTGTATTTATATTGGGATTTATCCGAAGGGTCCACTGAGTCACCATTTCTTAGACAGAGGTCACGTCCTCTACGTTCTCTGTGTCCAAGTTAGGGACCGATCCCTTCTAGGGGAGCTCCTCCCGTACCGTTGGGTGAGGTCATAACGGATCTCTTAAGGTACCTGTCTCCTCGGACCACCCGAAGTCAGGTACCCTAACGTTTCTCAGTCTGAATGACTCGTGTCTTCGACGTTTGGGATTTATTTCCACGTCTTGTTTAACAAATTCGGACTTTACCTTCTCCACTAATTTATAACCCCTCGGAAGTCTCGTTTCATTCAAAACCTCAAACCTAGAAATTCTAACCCGTAATAAAGGTGTCTCCAATAAAGGTGTCTCTACTTCCTCCATGTTACTTCTTCGTCGACACTCAATACGGATTTGAAACCTGAAAATAATAAATTTGTCGAAGTGACGACCATCGTAACAAGTCTCACAATAGCCTCAGTACGTAATTCGACTTGAGAAAACATACGTGTACCATCTAAGGATCGGGTTTGGTTTAATACATTTCACCCTGTAAAATTGTCTAGGACACTGGTTTGACACCCTTCTTCTCACCACATGGATCCGAAACACCTTTTGACTTTATTTCCTGACAAGAGAGAGGGAGGTGAAGGAAAGACAATAAGATCTTACGTCACGACACGTACGATTGAGTGAAGTCAGTACAGGTTGAGAAACACTGGGATCCTGACATCGGACGGTTGGAGGAGACAGGTATCTTAAGAGACCCGTTCTTATGTCTTCACCCAACGACACGGGAGGAGGTCCCCTAGAAGGGTTGGGCCCCTAGGTCGGGTATAGAGAATACAAAGACGAAACCGTCCACCCAAGAAATGGTTATCATGGTGGACAACAAGTCGGGGAGTCAGTACATGTCGATAGACACTGGAGTACCTGACGTCGTGTGATACGAAGGAACAGGAAGGGTGAAGGACCTCGAACGAGTTTGAGTACAGGTAACTCAGTCACTACGGTAGGTTGGTAAAGTAGGAGACAGAATGGGAAAAGGACGGAAGTTAGAAAGGTTCGTAGTCCCGGAAAAGATTACTCAGCCGAGAAGTGTAGTCCACCGGTTTCATAACCTCGAAGTCGAAGTCGTAGTCAGGAAGATTACCTATAAGTCCTAACTAAAGGGAAGTCTAACTGACCAAACTAGGGAAACGTCAGGTTCCCTGAGAGTCCTCAGAAGAGGTGTCAGGTTTTCGTAGTTAAGAAACCGTAAGTTGGGAGAAATACCAGGTTGAGAGTGTAAGCATGTACTGATGACCTTTTTGGTTTCGAAACTGATCTGCCTGGAAACAACCGTTTCATTACAAAGACGAAAAGTTATGTGACAGATCCAAACAGTATCGAAAAGAAGGTACCTCGTTCAGAGAAAATCAAAGTACCGACGTCAGTGGTACACGTCACTAAAAACCTCGGGTTCTTTTATTTCAGAGAGTGACAAAGGGGTAGATAAACGGTAATTCAATACCCTGGTTTATGGTACTAGAAACAAAAAACTTACAACTCAAAATTTAGTTGAAAAAGTGACAGGAGAAAGGGGAAGTAGTTCTCCGAGAAATCAAGAAGAAACGAAAGACGGTATTCCCACCACAATAGACGTATAGACTCTAATAACTATAAAAAGGACCGTTAGAACTAAGGTCGAACACGAAGTAGATCGGACCGTAAAGTGTACTACATGAGACGTATATTCAATCTATTCGTCCCACTGTCATATGTCGGAACTGTATGAGAAAAGGGTCAAAACTTGGTCAGGTAGCAAGGTACAGGTCAAGATTGACAACGAAGAACTAGACGTATGTCTAAAGAGTCCTCCGTCCATTCCACCAGATCATAAGGGTAAAGAAATTCTTAAAAGGTGCCAAACCACATAAGGTGAGTCAGTATCCGAAATCAGATCAGTCACTTTGTCTTAATCTACAAAAAGACCTTAAGAAAACAAAAAAAAAGATACTAGGTTACATACAATCGTTAAACTAGAGACCAAGGAGACGAAAAAGATTTAAATTGAACTTGTAAACCTTCAAGAGCCAAGTACATGACAACTTCGGAGAGAACCTCTTAAAACTTGTAATCGAACGATCACACGTTTTACTCACGTTAAAACGATATCAAACTTGTAAGAAGCCGTAACGGAAAGAGACCATAACCTTACTTTTGACTGGAAAAGCTCAGGACACCGTGGTGGACCCTTCGGGGATAAGATCTTGTCGACGGACCTTTACAACTTTTGTCCGGTTCGACTCTGTTTTACTCATACCATCACTCAATGAGAGACACCATAGTTCAAATCTTTTAATACTCCATACTTAGAAGTATCGTCGTAATAGGTATTCTCAATTTTGTACCTTTGTTGGGTGTACAGGTAATCGACAACTTACCCAATTTTTTGTACGTCATATTGTATGTTACCCTGTAATAGGACGTTATATTTCTTACTTTAAGATATATGATGTTGTACCTTTGTATCCAGTTCAATTTCTTCGGTGAGTGGTTTCTGGTGTATGATATAGCAATATAAATATACTTTGCAGGTCTCAGCCGTTTAGTAGTCCCTGTTTTTCATTAAACACTTCTCCGACTCCAATCGTCGTCTACCTCTCACTTACGAGTCAGGTCCCGAAGAAAAAATCCCATTAATTTTATAAGATTTTAATTTCTCATTTTAATCACTTTAGTCATTCGTTCTTAGTCTTGTATTTTAATCTTTCACTTTCACTTTCAGTGAGTCAGTGCAGGTTGAGAAACGTTCATATACCTGATATGTCAAGTACCTTAAGAGGTCCGGTCTCATGACCTCACCCATCGGAAAGGGAAGAGGTCCCCTAGAAGGGTTGGGTCCCTAGTTTGGGTCCGGAGGGTGTAACGTCCGTTTAAGAAATGGTCGACTCGGTGGTCCCTTGGATTTTGATCTGTCACCTCCAGTAACATCCTGAGACTTATATGATCGTTACTGACTTAATATACGAAATTTTCCCGCTTAAAATACCATATACTGAATGTAGAGTTATTTTGATAATAATTTTTAATTATTTCTTCACGAAATTAACTAGATTTAATTAAGTTCTCTATTACAAACGTCAATTCCTTCCTACGTACCTCATACGACTAAGTAGAACGAGTAGTCTACAAGTAGAAACTCTGATGTTTGTTGTCGATATCCTCCTCAATCTATAAAGTCTTCTACCACGTGTACCAACCTGAACTCTTTTGGTGAAGGGGACCTTTTCAATCTATAACAAGAGTCTTTCTCAATTCTTCCCTACACCCACAGGGTCCGTCGAGTCATCACTTCTTAGGCGGACGGTCACGTCTTCTACGTCACCTACACCAAAGGTAGGGACCCAACCCTACTCGGGGACCTCTTCCTTTACCGTTGGGTGAGGTGATGTCAGGTACCCCAGTGTTTCTCAGTCTGTACTGACTCCGTGACTTGTACGTATGTTCGTATTTTCTAGTCGAACTTCTCGGATCACTGAGGTCGTCAACCGAATCAATGACACACGCCGCCGTACGTGAAGAATCAAGATACTGTAAGTTGAGAGTTAAGGACCTCCGTAATAGATCCCTGTCGAGTGTTGACACAAGAGAGCAAAACAGATAGGAAGTGTTTTCCTTCGACGGAACTAGTCCCAATGAGTGGAAGGGACGTTCAGTTGGACATAGGTCCTCATGTCGGCGAGGTCACCTTCAAGTCACACCTTCCCGTTCCCGACCCGACGAATGGGTTCAGCTTGGTAAAACTTCCGAACAAGCCGTGTTCCCGAAGGGACCACCGGGTCTGTCATTCCTCAGACGGACGTCACGTCCTCCGGACCCAAACTAGGGACCCAGCCCTTCTAGAGGACCTCTTCCCTTACCGTTAGGTAAGGTCATGCGAACAGATCTCTTAGGGCACCTGTCTTGAAGCACCCGATGTGAGGCGACCCTACGTTTCTCAGTCTGTGCTGACTCGTTACTTGTGTGACGTGATGTGAGTCGTATTCTTGAGTGGTTTCATATTGTACGGGACTCCAGAGACAACGTTGACGAAGAGACGAGTCGTAGAGGGAAACAGTTCAGGATGAAGGGAATAGAGTACGTACACAACAAGGACTTTGTTAAAGAGTTGTTTCTAAGACGTATGTTTATAGTCTTACATAAGGGGTCTCTTGAACACTGTCAACCATGGTCCTTACTGGGATTCTTCGACTGACTTTTCACTATAAACCTCGACCTAGAGTTAGATCCAGACTCTTGTAGTAGCGTCCGTGACTCTCGAAGATCGCACACCAAAGTCATATCAAGGATTCAAATAAAGTCAACACTTGACCTTTCCATCCGGTCACCTTTCCTACCCACGAGTCCGTGTACTTTTCAAACTCCTTTTATCATTACTACTCCTGATACTTTGACTTATTGATGTCTTTCTCGGTAAACCACGTAACTTTCTTCTTTCGTTTTCGACTCCCACTACTTACTACTTCTATTTAGTTTGACACTTTCTGTTTCAGAGGATCCGTCGAATATTTCTTGTTTCAGAGTAGACGAGATGGACTTCCAGTCCCTTCAGATTCCTACTCCCGGTTCTGAATTAAAATACTCATCCTCTTGAGGTCTCTTCAAACTTAAGAGTCAGGGTCGTTCAGACGATACGGTTGTAGTCCCGACATTAACACTTTTTTACCTGAGACTTTAAGATTTACCTGTTCGAGTCATCGTTAACAGGAGACTTCCGGTCCCGAAAATGTATTCCTCCTAGGGTCCATCATTTACCCTACTATTTCAGGGGTTTATTAGTTAAGTCATAAAATTAATGGTCTTTATATTACCTGTGTTATTTACATCAATCGTCGTTCTAACAGTATTGTTTGTCCCCTCGGACTAGGAGTGTCTGGATACCTCTACTGATTATCTTATGTTTCGTGGACCTTGTTTTAATGATTCGTCTGTTGTTTCTATAACAAGTTAGATATGTAACAAGTATGATATAACTTCTTTTTATCGAAAGTCCGAACTCGGTAAAGTATGTAAACTTTGGGTGACTTACTTTCTCTAGGGGTCTTCCTTCTTGGGACGTCGTAGGATGGTTCAAAAGTATCATTACTAAGAGGACCCGACACAAATCAACAAGTCAGTATAGACTGAGAAAAACTTGGGTACCTAACATCAGGTGGTCCGAGAAAACAGGTACCCTTAAGAGGTCCGTTCTTGTGTCCTCACCCAATGGTACGGGAGGAGGTCCCCTAGAAGGGTTGGGTTCCTGACTTGTGTCCAGAGGACGTAAAGCCCGTCTAAGAAATGACAGACTCAGTGTCCCTTTGGGTGAATTACAAAGGCGAGTCAAGTCAACGAGTTAGCACAGACTGAGAAACGTTGGGGCACCTGACGTCGTGTGGTCCGAAGGGACAGGTATTGGTTGAGGACCTCGAATGAGTCTGAGTACAGGTACCTCAGTCACTACGGTAGGTTGGTAGAGTAGGAGACAGTAGGGGAAGAGGAGAACGGAAGTTAGAAAGGGTCGTAGTCCCAGAAAAGATTACCCAGTCAAGAAACGTAGTCCACCGGTTTCACAATTTCGAAGTCGAAGTCGGAGTCAGGAAGGTTTCTGATAAGTCCTGACTAAAAAAAATCCTAACTGACCAAACTAGGGAAACGTCAGGTTCCCTGAGAGTTCTCAGAACTGTGTGACTAAATTTGTAATGTACAAAAATAGTCTTCGAACAATAAACGAGGAACCTATACTTTCTTTACACAAGACAATCAGCAAGTCAGCACAGACTGAGGCATTGGGGTACCTGATATTGGGTGGTCCGAGGAGACAGGTACCTTAAGCGGTCCGTTCTTTTGACCTCACCCATCGTAAAGGAAAAGGTCTCCTAAGAGGATTGGTTCCCTAGTTTGAACGAAGAGAATGTAACGTCCACCTAAAAAATGACAGACTCGGTAGTTAGAGTCTTCTCTCCTTTGACTTTTATAAATGGGTCCACCCAAGGTTTTAACGATACTTCGTCACCGATGATAGTCTCTTCCGTTATCGTGGCGTGAGGTCATGAGAACGAACCTTCTAGGGTACCTACCTCCTCGGACCATCCGACGTCAGGTACCCCAGCGTTTCTCAACCTGTGTTGACTCGCTGAAGTGAAAGTGAAAAGTGAAAGTACGTAAGTTCTTCCTATACCGTTGGGTGAGGGCACAAGAACGGACCTCTTAGGGTCCCTACCTCCTCGGACCACCCGACGGCAGATACCCTAGCGTGTTGACTTCGTCGAATCGTCGTCGTCGTCGTCACTGATGACACAATATGTGTATGGTGGTGGTGAGAACTTCTCTTCATAATTAAATTTAATAGGACGAGGATAGAGTAGTAACATACAACCCCAACCTCAACCCCTACCCATCTTCCTCGTCATTGAATTAAAAATCAAATATTATAAGACATAAGTCATACCGACGAACCGTGACAACATACCGTCTTTGGTTGTGTTGTAACATTTCGTTAAAAGGAGATTAATTTTTAATTTATTTTTATTTCTGTTCAACGAATTTTTCAACGTGCACTTCTTAAAGTGTGGTCCTCGGAGTCGGTGTGAACCTGAGTCAAATCTACCACTATAATACTTATAATTCGGATTCAAAGTTCGGATACAGACTCCAATATCATCTTACTGTGACACTAAGAATCTTTCCCGACTTATATAAAAACTACAATCCCCCTTTACTTAGTAGTCTCCGGTCTCCTTTGGACACCATTGAAAATATGACCACCAAATCAGTGATTCAGTGCAGACTGAGAACGTTGGGGTACCTGACATCGGACGGTGCGAGGAGACAGGTACCCTAAAGGGTCCGTTCTTATGACCTCACCCAACGGTAAAGGAAGAGGTCCCCTAGAAAGACTGAGTCCCTAGTTTGGACCCAGAGGAAGTGACGTCCGTCTAAGAAATGACTGACTCGGGGTCTCTTCGGGTGTCGATAATATAGAAATACTGGGTGATTACGTGGTCGGGGGAACCATGTGTACATAAGTGGATTAAGGAAAGGTGTAACTGAGTCTCTGTCTGGTGAACTGATAGGAACTGGTCACCTTGTGACTGTTCGTTTTATGTTTGTCTCCGAATTATCCCTGAACGAGTACCCCGTAATCCCAAACATAACATTACGAGAGGGAACCTTGAGTCTCGATAATGAATTTCTCTAGGTTGATGAGACTAACTGGCTTATACACCTATTTTCTTTATAGGTCGGTTAGGGATCAATAAGGTAGGTAGTGTCACCTACACTCTGTGTACTCATTTCTTTAGTAAGACCTATCAGTTCGTTCTCGTCAGTGGAGAACCTTGTCTTCTTGGTGGGTGGTTTCAGGTCGAGTCTAACGTTTTATCACTCTTTATTGTTTAAAATTCGGTGATTCTAGACCCATCTAAACAAATATATCGTTATTTATTTAGTTTGTGAAAGTCTTTCTAGAAGTGTACCACGTCCGTGTTTTTTTATTGTATTGACTAATAACTGTCTCACCTCAGTAAATTCGGACCATGAATTAAGTGTCAGATTAGATTTTATACCGTATCCGAAGGTCCCCTGACTGGATCTTTTACTCTTTCAAAGGTACATATTCTTCTAATGTCAGTAGTAAATAAGCTACAAGGCTCAATTTTAAGGTAAGTTTTCTACTATTTCAAACATGACCGGTTTCTTTGCCCTATTTTCTCTTCAATTCGACTTATTTATCCCATTTATACTAATATCTATTGATCTTTTACCTTAGTGACTTGTTCTTTATTAAGTAAAAGAATAAGGTCAATTGGGTGTATCGTATATGTTAGTAATTTTCAATTTTGTAGACTAAAGTACATCTTTATAATATTCTGTAATTCCAAATATGACATTTCGTCAACTACAAAATTCTATGACTCCCGTCAACTGAGACCAACAGCAAAGTAAAGAGACTGGAATCACGAACGACATCATGGACTTTATTTCATCTATGAGTCATTTATAAACAACTTAATTACTGACGTGTGACTCTTTCTTCGGGACAAGTCGAAAAATTCTACACGAACCCGTTCCTTGATCGGAGTGTGGGTTTTCGCTAGGAGTGATGGTGGAGTGATAGTGCTGTCAGTCATTTTCTCTCGAGTCTCCCTTGGAGCAACGTAAAGGAGGGGAATGAAAAAGGGTATCCGACGTAGAGGGTGGTCTTTAATTCACTTTTGAGACTAATAAAAGTGGGAGATCATCCAGTTTCATTTACAGATAGAGTAGAGACTTCAAACCGAGTGGTAGGGTGGATGAGGTCCTCTATCACTTCCTGTCCCTTAAGACCGTCCGACGTCAGGTACCTAACGTTTCTTGACCTGTGCTGACTAGTTGACTTGTTATTAAGTTGGATGTCTCTCTACGTATGACGAGTCGACACTTCATCTCTTTTTTGCCCTAGTCTTAATGTCTCACCTCATCTCCACCGTTCCTCCGGAGGACTTGTGACAAAAAGTATGTTCGTATAGATTTTAAAGCGTCTTCAACCCATCAGTTGTACTTAGACTCATCGTGACTTGGTAGAAAGGTTAGTAAGAGTCCTCTCTCAGGGTACTTTGTCATCTGGGGTCTTATTTTCCGATAGCTACCTGGTGGACGTCGTCCTCGATTTCCACCCCAGAACACCTTCTTTCTCAAGTTCGGTCTCGGTTTAAAGGGAGTAGCCTATTGGTAAAGGAAGTTGGAGATCTCTTTAAAAGTCCACGTTTTGAATGAAATTTCAGTATTTATGTTGGTGATTGGACTTTTTACATATGATTTTTATTAAGTTACGAAGGGGATACAAAAGTCTATAAAACTTTGGCCACTTATAGGCCATACATAGATGTGACGAGGTGCAGGTGACGATAGGGTACTTCTGGTCGGACTTAATAATGTTTTCCGAGTATTGACTAGAAGGACGAAGGCAGGACAGGAAATGTTAATTAGGAGATACGGCGTCGATTTGTATTTGGTTGGACAATGAAAATGATTTGTTCGTTTGTTTTTTGGTGGTTAACGCAGGATATTGTCACTCTCATTTTAGGGATCAGGAAGGTCCGGAAGTTCCAGAGATACTAAACTAAGGACGGGCAGTGGTTTTAAATTAGAAAGTCGTGAGATAGGAGGAAAGATACGGAGTTTGTACAGTTCGGACAATAAGGGTGCGAGATGTGACTTCAGAAACGTTCGGAAGTAAAAGAGTAGTTAATGTAAAGTTGAGTTTACAGTGATGTCTTCCAAGAAAAAAAGATATTATGACAACAAGGGTGGGGACAGTGAGAGACACCATGAAGTACTTTCAGATTTACTTGACCATCGAATTAGCCTAGACTACCGTATGTTTATGTAATACTTTATTTTAAATTTAATATATCGGTACCCTGTTCTACTTCAAGTACAATACGATTATTCCATCTGTAAATTCACAATTTTATGGTGGATGGAGGTTGGACTTTAACATATGTCCACTCGGACGTTAAGATATTAGGAATCCGGCTAAGGGAATTTTGAGGATCTCAAGAGGTTTGTACCCGTGTCGAGATTCATTGTACTCCGAAGGGACCACCGAATCACCACCGCTTAGGCGGACGGTTGTGTCCTCTGCACCCAAGCTGGGGACCCAGTCCTTCTAGGGGACCTCTTCCTTTACCGGTGGGTAAGGTCATGAGAACGGACCCTTTAGGACACCTGTCTCCTCGGACCGTCCGACGTCAGGTCCCCCAGTGTTCTGTCAGTCTCTCCTGAATCGTTGATTTGTTCTTGATTCCTTGTCTTCCCTGTACTTCTTCGGTGTAAGCGAGTCCTGAAGTAGAAAGTACCGTTTTTAGTCAATAGACCGAGAGTTAGATAAATGGATATTTATACTAATAACAGATAGAGGATATAGTTTCATAATCGCGATACTTCCGACTCTGAAACAGAAAAAAAAAAGGTCAGTGAGAGATTGGGCACGTGTCTTGACGTAGATCGTGTTTACATCTGACTACTCAATTATTTAATTTTGAACCTAAATCTTTGTTTTTACTCCAAAGTAAGGTTTCGTGTGTCATCGGGTGTTCAGGTCTTATTTAGATACACATATAATTCGATTCACAGTCTTTTAGTAATTCACGGGAACTAAAACGAAAGGAGTGTATTGAGGGCTTTTTCTTACTATCGTGCCGTCATGTCTTAGTCCGTACGAACCACGTGACTGGTGGTGTCATAAGTTATCCTTATATTGAGGTGGTAGTAGATGTTTTGAATGTAGTAGTGTGGTAATTAGGGATTTTGATGGAATTATAAATTAAACTTGGATGTAGTTTTATAGAAAGAAAAAGAGGATAAGATCACCTTTTCAATCTTCTTTCAACAGGGAACGAATGACTCTTTTAAGTAGGTATCAAGGTTAAAAACGTTTATAAAAGGATTGAACGAGTGTTCAATGAACGAAACTCTGTACAAAGTGATCTTCAAAACTTTACCTTACCAAACACGTCGAATTTATCGTAATCTAACTGTTAATTCTCTATACCCTACCCAAAAATAAAGTGACAAATATTATCCAAACCATAACGGAAGTCTCAGTAAAATGAAATCGGACTTAAAGTGGAAGACGTTTTACTCTACGAACTTTATCCTCAAAAGATATGAAGGAAATACAAGAATTATAGTTTCTAACTTTACGTCGAGTCGGTAGGTTAAACTTTGACTACTACTTTTCATTTTAAAGGGGAAGAGGTTAATGTATTTTTGGTTACGTAGTTCCTTTCATTCTTTGTCCGTTTCGGGTCAAAATTTATTTAATCCACAGTTATTTTGGGGTTTGGTGTTTATTCGAAACCTCTCTTTCCATCTTTACCCCATGAATGACGTCAACCAACGGTCTTTTGGTATTCTATAATAAAAATTCCATCTTTCTCATGTGCCTTGTGTCTGACTTACTAGAGACAAGTAAAAGTTCCGTTTGGTAAGTTATAGTGTTATTAGGTTCAGATACGGGGTTGGTCATTGTGACTTCTTCGACTTTAACTTGTCAAGATACTTCTGGATGTTCTTACAAATCTTGATTGTGGGTTTTTTCTACAGGAAAAGTAATATCCCCTGACCTTACGTTTTCATCCTTCAGTTCTTTGTGGACCTCATTGTCCGTTTAAACCGGAACCTTATGTCTTACTTCGTCCCGTTTCCGATTATATCAAAACGGTTCTCTTTAGTGACCAGTATCGTTTGTGACAGAAGGTTGTTGTGTTCTCTTCTGAGATGTGTACCTGTAGTGGTTACCAGTTGTGGCTTTAGTCTAACAAATATAAGAAGCGTCGGTTTCTACCTCTTCGAGATATGTCAGTCTTTTTTGTTCTGGCCCTCGACTGACACCGAGTCTAGTACTCGAGTAATAACGGTTTAAGTCTGAATTTAACTTCTTTCATCCCTCTTGGTGATATGGTAAGTCCATACTGGACTTAGTTTAGGGAACACTAATATGTCACCTTCACTCTTTATTTAAATTCCCTGATATAGACTATCTATCTCACGGACTACTTGATGCCTACCTCCAAGTACTGTAACATGTCTTCTTTCCCTAGTTCGGGTAGGAGTACCTTTTCTTTACGTTTTTTCGTTTTACCGAAAGACCCCTCCGGAATGTTTATCGACACTTTTCTTCTCTTCACTTTTCGTTTCCTCTGTTCCTTTCTATATTCGTAGACTTACGTCTCAAGGTTTCTTATCGTTCTTCTCTATTGTTTCGGAAGGAGTCACTAGTTACGTTTCTTTATCTCCGTTTGTTGTCTTACCCTTTCTGATCTCTAGAGAAGTTCTTTTAATCTCTGTGGTTCCCTTGTAAAGTACGTTTCTACCCGAGCTATTTCCTGTCTTTACCATATGTGGATTGTCTTCGTCTTCTATAATTCTTCTCCACCGTTCTTATGTGTCTTCTTGACATGTTTTTTCTAGAAGGACTGGGTGTATTAGTGTTACCACATTAGTGAGTGGATCTCGGTCTGTAGGACCTTATACTTCAGTTCACCCGGAATCTTTCGTAGTGATGTTTGTTTTGATCACCTCCACTACCTTAAGGTCAACTCGACAAAGTTTAGGATTTTCTACTACGATACTTTCACGACGTGAGTTATACGATCATTTAAACCTTTTGAGTCGTCACCGGTGTCCTGACCTTTTCCAGTCAAAAGTAAGGTTAGGGTTTCTTTCCGTTACGGTTTGTTACGAGTTTGATGGCGTGTTAACGTGAGTAGAGTGTGCGATCGTTTCATTACGAGTTTTAAGAGGTTCGGTCCGAAGTCGTTGTACACTTGGTACTTGAAGGACTACAAGTTCGAACAAAATCTCTTCTGTCTCCTTGGTCTCTAGTTTAACGGTTGTAGGCGACCTAGTAGCTTTTTCGTTCTCTCAAGGTATTTTTGTAGATAAAGACGAAATAACTGATACGGTTTCGGAAACTGACACACCTAGTGTTCTTTGACACCTTTTAAGACTTTCTCTACCCTTATGGTCTGGTGGACTGGACGGAGAACTCTTTGGATATACATTCAGTCCTTCGTTGTCAATCTTGACCTGTATCTTGTTGTCTGACCAAGGTTTATCTTTTCCTCATGTAGTTTCGACATATAACAGTGGGACGAATAAATTGAATATACGTCTCATGTAGTACTCTTTGCAACCCGACCTTCTTCGTGTTCGACCTTAGTTCTAACAGTTCTCTTTATAGTTAGTGGAGTCTATACGTCTACTGTGGTGGGAATACCATCTTTCACTTCTCCTTGATTTTTCCGAGAACAACCGAATTTCGAGTTTAAGTCTTTTACTTCTAGTACCGTAGACCAGGGTAGTGAAGTACCCTTTATCTACCCCTTTGTCACCTTTGTCACAGTCTGAAACAAAAACCCGAGGTTTTAGTGACGTCTACCACTAACGTCGGTACTTAATTTTCTGCGAATGAGGAACCTTCCTTTCAATACTGGTTGGATCTATCGTATAATTTTTCGTCTCTGTAATGAAACGATTGTTTCAAGGCAGATCAGTTCCGATACCGAAAAGGTCACCAGTACATACCTACACTCTCAACCTGACACTTCCTTCGACTCGTGGCTTCTTAACTACGAAAACTTGACACCACAACCTCTTCTGAGAACTCTCAGGGAACCTGACGTTCCTCTAGGTTGGTCAGGTAAGATTTCCTCTAGTCGGGACCCACAAGAAACCTTCCTTACTACGATTTCGATTTTGAGGTCATGAAACCGGTGGAGTACACTTCTCAACTGAGTAACCTTTTCTGAGACTACGACCCTCCCTAACCCCCGTCCTCCTCTTTCCCTGCTGTCTCCTACTCTACCTACCTACCGTAGTGGCTGAGTTACCTGCACTCAAACTCACTTGAGACCCCCAACCACTACCTGTTCCTCCGGACCACATGACGCTAAGTACCACAGCGTTTCTCAACCTGTGTTGACACGCTGACTTGACTTGACTTACGTCTGATGAGAACAAACGTTGACAACCTGTATCCTGGTCTTAAACCGTTGTTATTAAAGGGACTGTACTTATACAGTATATAAACTTTTCGTCTCTTGTATCCCAGTTTGTCTCTTAATCGATCTTTTAGGATAACTCTTCCTTGTCAGACAGATGTACCATTTATCCTCTTCCTCGTCTATCCTGAAAACATGATATTTTTCAAGACGGTTTTATCGAGGATACATAACCTAACCCTCTTTATTTCTAATGGAGAAATAGTATACATTTCATTGGTAATTAGACGTGGTTGGTGTCCATCAAAGGGTCCGCTTTAAGGAGTTTATATACTTACTCTTTTTAATGGAGATATTCCTATTTATGTATGTTTTTATTACTCGTTTTGTCCCCCTTTCCTTGTCTTTTGTTCTGTCTATTACTTTTGAGTAGTCTTTTTATAACGGTTCTTTGTTACTTTTAACTTTGTTTTATAGAACCTTAATGATAAGGTCTTAGAGTTACATCAGTAATTAATCCTTGTATTTTGTACCTGTGTTCTGGAGTCTTTTCTATGATTGTTTATTCATTTTTTATTTTACATCTAATAGTTTCGATTCCTTTCTTCATTTTCCTTTTTTGATTTAGTATTAACTTTATTTTAATTTTAATCTTCGTGATATTTTTAATTTTGACGACTTATATACATTCCATGTGTCTCTTATCTTTATTCATTTTTTCTTCGACTTTTCTTACCTTTACTTTCCAATTTTATGTCTTCCTTTGTAAATCGATCCTTTCGGTCTTCTTTTTATGAGTCTCAAGGTATCATTTATTTGTTTTTTTATCTAAAATGACTTATTTTTAAAAGCTATAGTTTCTTCATAACCTCGATTACAACTTTACCGTATGGTATGCATTCTTATTAATTTGGATCTATATAACATCAACATAAGTAGGTACAACGACATTGACCGTAATTATACAATTAAATTACCGATTCGATATAAGGTAGTGTGTGTGTGTGTGTGTCTCCGTTCTGTACCTTTGTTGGATTTACAGGTAGTTGTCTACTCACCGATTTCTTTTACACCATATATACTTATCACTGACACTTAGCACAACGTCACTTGTTGTGTGTATGTACGTAACCCCATGTACATAGAAAAAGTACAAAAAAGAGGCATATATACGGATCCTTATCCTACCGACCTAGTATACCATCGAGACGAAAATCAAAGAATTCCTTGGAGGTACGACCAGAGGTATCACCAACATGGTTAAATGTAGGGGTAGTTGTCACATCCTCCCAAGGGGAAAGAGGTGTGGGAGAGGTTGTAAATAACAAACATCCGAAGAATTACCTTCGGAAAGGCTGACCATACTCCACTATAAAGTAATATCGAAACTAAACGTAAAGAGATTATTAATCACTACAGTTCGTAGAAAAATACAGGGATAACCAGTAAACGTAAAGAAGAAACCTCTTTACAGATAAAGAAGACGGATCAAAAGTCAATCCAACAAACAAAACGACAATTCGACGTACTCGGTAAGTGTATAAAACCTTTAATACGGGAACAACCAGTGTAGTAAACGTTTATAAAAGAGGGTAAGACGTCCGACAGAAAAAAGAAAAAAACACCAAAAGAAACGACACGTTTTCGAACATTCAAAGTAATGTAGGGTAAACAAATAGTAGTATGACACACTTCATTCAGTCTTTCTCCTGTCTATGGTATACTATAGTGAAGACACACCTTAGATTTTATACTGTGTTTACTTGGATAGATGTCTTGTCTTTGTCTGAGTGTCTGTGTCTCTTGTCTAAACACCAACGGTTCGCCCCCCTCTCCCTACCGTCCTCCCTACTTCACGCTCCGATTCGATTATACATACCCTACCTATTTGTGGTCCCAGGTGACATATCGTGTCTATTGATATAAGTATAGGATACTATTTGGTACTACCTTTACATATTTTTCATATTTTTTATTAAATTTATAAAATAAATTTGTATTTTTATTACTAAGTTTTGTCTTAGTAAAACGACATGTCATCTTTACATATGTTGGGACATTTAGTTGATATGAAGTTAATTTTTTTGGTAATTTATGTAACGTTATTTCAAAGATTTGAAGTTTCTATCTTCATGAGGAAATTTCAAATTATGTACATTTTTTTCTCCACCTTTATAATCGGACGGAAATGTAAAAAGGAGTCGTCATAATTTGTGTTCTTATGTTTCCACATTATATAAATTAAAACTGGGTTCTTATGATATGTGTCTTTTTGACAGGAACTTATATTTACGTTATTTGTTTATAAAAAGTTTTATTTTCGTGAGTGAAGACTGTCGGTGTCAAACGGTTCTTTAGTCTTTTTCAGGTCTCCGTTCCTCATTGTACACAAACAAGAATCGTACATACATGTACTTTGATATAGGATTAAATATCATGGAACTTCAGTTATGATAGTAAATGACAACTAAAATTTTTGTACTTATACATCGTGTTTCCATCTATTTTCGTTTTTATTGTATCATTTAAGTTAAACAATCTAACACTCTCTTAGTTCTTCTCTCCTGTACCTTTACAATGGTAACAATTATTATGTCGTCTTTACGTCAGATTTATACATCACATATACTCATTATATATTTGAATATCTATTTTATTTTTCAAGAAAAAGTCTCCTTTGTTACGTTTAGTGACGTCTCACTTTCTCGAAATTTTTTGTTTCAATATATTCGTCTTCCGTATCGTATTTTATTATACGGTTTAATTTGAGTTTAAAGAGATTTTATAGTTACTATCATTCACCGGATTGAATAAATTTCATTTTATTATGTTACTTTTTGTTTTAACACTCGATGAATACTCTTCGTTACTTTTTTTAGACTAAACCTTTCTAATTTTTATTTTATGACCCGTTTCATGTTCTTGTTTGTTTTACTTTGATTCCTAGTATTGTTACAACTTGAGTCCGGTCTTTGACCAGTTACTCTGTCTGTCTCTTTATTTCTCTCTGTCGCTCTACCCGGCCCTCCACCCCTTCTCATTAGACTTTTGTCTCTTACGTGAAAGAAAAGTTCACAGTACTTTTTTAAGTAATTTTGAGTATAGAATCCGATTTTTTCTTGGAGTTGTTAAAGGTTGTGCATTTATTATATAAATAATGGACCCTAACTTTTAATAATTGTTTCGGTCTTTATTTTTAAGAGATCGTAGATCTTTAAAACTTTGTTATGTTGAAAAGAATGTTTTAGAATGAAATTTATTCTTTGGATTTCCCTTTAAGGTTTTGTGAGTCCCTTCACCAAATCCCCGTGCATCTTCACCCACTGTGTTTGACCTTTGGTGTTCGACACCTTATATCGATTTCACTTCGAGTTTTCTTTACGTGTCGGAACTTTTTATATGTTCTTTCTTACGTTTAACTACTTCTCTTGGAACTTCCATTACTCATTCTTTTTCTCGTTCTTTTGTCTGGAGTCTTTTCGTCTTCACTACTTCAAAATTTCATTTTCAATGACTTCATCCTTATGGTGGAGACCGGTACAGTAGCACGGACTTATTTTGATTGGGGGTGGGGACTGATTAATGTTGACGTTTAAATTAATTCTTGAAATTTTCGACTCAAAAAAAAAAAAGAAAGAAAACGGGAAGGAGTTCTGTAGTTTCTTATTATGATGTACCTGTCCCCTTTGGTTTAGGAATCCTCTTACCCTTTCGTACTCTCTTATTCGAAATATAATCTACGGTTCTACGTGTGAGAGAACCTCTCGCCGAATAAAAGTAGGATATCGTATCCACCTCTTGTCGTCCTTCATCCAATCCCGAACGTCGAGTCAGAGTGACCCGAACCCCTTTCTCTTAAGTTTTAAGTTCCAATAGTTCCAGTGATTCTAACGACCGATTTTAAAGTCTTTTTAGTTCAGTGTCTTTTTACTTGGGTTGTCTGTCTAGTGTTAAAAAGGACCTATGTAAACGTTTAAGGATTTGACACTTACGTGTCTTGAAATACAAGCCTTTAGTTCGTCTTTCACCAAGCCAAGTCAAGTCAAGTCAACGAGTCGACACAGACTGAGAAACGCTGGGGTACCTGACGTCGTACGATCCGGAGGGACAGGTAGTGGTTCAGGACCTCGGATGGGTTTGAGTGCAGGTAACTCAACCACTACGGTAAGTTGATAGAGTAGGAGACAGCAGGGGAAGAGGAGGACGGAAGTTAGAAAGGGTCGTAGTCCCAGAAGCGTTTATTCAGTCGCGAAGTGTAGTTCACCGATTTCATAACCTCACAGTCGAAGTTTTAGTCAGGAAGGTTACTTGTGGGTCCTGACTAGAGGAAATCCTACCCGA
The DNA here is from genome assembly GCA_006410555.1 of Capra ibex. Taxonomy (NCBI): domain Eukaryota; kingdom Metazoa; phylum Chordata; class Mammalia; order Artiodactyla; family Bovidae; genus Capra; species Capra ibex. Next base: position 1,999,550 of record SJYO01016727.1, read on the forward strand.
CCAACCTAGAGGAACGTCAGGTTCCCTGAGAGTTCCCAGAAGAGGTTGTGGTGTCAAGTTTTCGTAGTTAAGAAGTCGCGAGTTGAAAGACATATTAGGTTGAGAGTGTAGGGATACACTGATGACCTTTTTGGTATCGGAACTGGAAACAACCGTTTCATTACAGAGACAAAAAATTATACGACAGATCCAACCAGTATTGAAGAAGATTCCTCATTCACAGAAAACTAAAGTACCGACGTTAGTGGTAAACTTCACTAAAACCTCGGGGGGTTTTATTTCAGTCGGTGGCAAAGGTGACAAAGGGGTAGATAAACGGTACTTCGCTACCCTGACCTACGGTACTAGAATCAAAAGACTTACACCGCCAAACCGATGATTCGCCGTTTTGAAATTCGTCATTAAGAACACCAGAGGTTCACGACTCCTCAGTTTTTAATCTCAAGTCCGA
>SJYO01016744.1:0-20000 GCA_006410555.1 Capra ibex
TAAACCCTACGACCGACGATGTTTACTGGGAGATACCTGAGAAGAGTGAGATTCTGAAATACTGACCTCCCTTAAACCTTCAATAATTATTATAACTTTATGTAAGGTAACTTTCATTAATTAAAATCTCTACGTATTTTAATAGGTATCTTCCGTTTTATTACCGGTGGGTTTTTTACAGGTAGGGAGTAGACACCTGGGACAGTTATACGATGAAATGTACTCTTTTCTCTGTAGTCTCTACTCTGAACTCAATTTTTGGACTCTACCCCTTTAATAAGACCCAATAAGTTCAACTAAGTCAGATTAGTGTATACATCAATTTCCCAGAAAGAACCGATATCAGTTTACCTTTACACTCATAGCCTCTCTCTTAGTCTCCCTACCGTCATACTTTCGAGTCAGGGAACGGTAACGACGGAAACTTCCACCACCTTCCTCGGTTCTTTACGATCACCAGAGGTCTTCGACCTTTTCCGTTCTTTTGTCTAAGAAGAGAGTACGGAGGTCCTTCCTTAGGTTGGGACTCTACGGAACTGAATCGGTTCACTCTAAGTGCTACCGGAAAACTGGATGTCTTGAAATTGTTGTGTATTCACACATAAGAAAACATAAGAAAAATAAGATGGTGATGTAAACACCATCAATGTCTCTTTTGATATTAGTTGTTACGTTAAAGTTCAAAAATTTGGTGAACTATTATAATTTTAGAACTTACTCAAGTAATAATTATTCATATCTTATAATAGAATACCTTAAACATCGAGGACATAGTGGATGTAATATAAAATAAAGTAATGTAATTGTGAGTTCAAAACGGAACTCTGGTTTGACTGTTTTTTTAGAGGAATCAATCTTTACATGACACCACTTTGACAACAGTTCCCGTAGAAGGTGGAGAGTCCTCTGATGTAACCTAAAGTAAAGATTGTTGTTCAGAATATCTTTGACATTTTTCCTCTACTCTAAATCTTTAGCGTTCCTGTTCGAAACTTACCTGATCTTCCAACTCTTGTGGTTATATTCTTTATTTAAACTAACACATTTTTACACCAACATATTTTTGTGACTTTTGATTACAGTCACAGTCTAAATTCATACCCATCTTTTTCCACAATTAAATAAACTGGTCATTTTACATGAATCATCGTAAATAGTAAACAATACGAACATAAACTTACGGATTATAGTTATATGACATTCCCGAACCCCCTCGATAGTTCAAATTGTGAAATAATAATTAGAGTCTTGTACCTGTTGTATTTTACCCTTATGTTCTATTTTATAATTTGTAATTTAATATCAATTTTAATCGTCATCTTCTCTACTGTTCTGTGGTCTACTATTTAAAGGTTTATTTACTGAGTCTTATTTATTGTACCTTGAAGTTTACTTCCTTTACACTAATTCACTTTTCTACTAGCTCTACGATAAAATGGACCCAAAACTTCTCCCGTTCCTTAACATGTCATTCTCTTTCCTCCTTTCTTTAAGATCTGTCGATTAGATCTCTACCCGAAAGAATCACCGAGTCACCATTTCTTAGGTGGGAAGTTACGTCGTCTACGTCCAAACTAGGGACCCAGTCCTTCTAGGGGACCTCTTCCTTTACCGTTGGGTGAGGTCATAAGAACGGACCCTTTAGGGTACCTGTCTCCTCGGACCGTCCGATGTCAGGTAACTCAGTGTTTTCTCAACCTGTACTGAACCTGATTTGTTGTTGTTTAGATCTCTATTATTTTATACAGATATGTTCAGTGATCTAATATTAATAACCACTGAATAAATCCTTAAAAAAAATTCCTACTCTTTGTACAGAGTGTGAAAATGAGGTCCTAAATACTCAGGTTTTGTATATCATGTTTGAGTTATTTTTAAATGACTCACTTTCTCTACTGAAAATGTTATCATTTCACTATCTTTTATATGAATTTAAAAATGTTTTATGTAGACTGAGTAAAACATTCTACTTACTTCCAGGTTTTTCTCCTAGTCTACGGACAATTTCCCAACACAATTGAAAGACTCTTTTCTAGAAGTTTTGTACTTGACTCGACCGTTACTCTCTCTTCTCTATGTACCGTACAGTTTCTCTTCCTTTACTTTCTTAAGCTACAACCCCATACCCTCCTCAGGTCCGTTTCAACTTGGAATCTAGGATGTATTGACACTATTGCTTCGACGTCAATTGTTCCTACCCCTTTTCTCTGACTCTTCTGTTAATCATCCATTTCCACGAATCACAACACAAAATCTACACCTCTCTTAATATTTTGTATACTTTGGGTATACCTGGTACCCTCACACGGGATCATTGAACCCTCCCTCGTATGTATAAACTTTCGATACACGTGTATTTGGTATTAACCTTGGTACTCCTTCTTACTCCGGTGGTTCACTTAAGTACCTTTCTTTTCTTATTTCTATGTTGAACCCTCTGAGAGTGTTAATTTCTTTATTTCCTTTCTTCTCTTTGCTCATTTCCTCTCTCTTTTTGTTGTCTCTACGAGTTCCCTCCGTACTCTTCGGTCTTATCCAGTTGGTAGTCCTGGTTATTCGAAGACCTTTTTATTTTCCTCAGAAATGTAACTCCTTCACAGAAACCTAAACACAATCTACCACTGAACACTGAGAACTTTTCCATAAAAGTCTTCTTACTAACTGTCAGTAATTATAACACATAGAAAAACGAAGTCTTGAACAATTCAGTATTCAATTTTCAATTGTATAACTTTATTTTTCTTATCCCGAGACTTCCTCATAAGTTGTAGGGTGGTGTGAAGGAGGAGTATCAAAGATGATCCATACATAGGTTTCGTCAGATTCACAAACGTCCAATCACTCCGTCCATTACTAGTTTTCTGAGTGGTGCATTCCAGTCCACATACAGTCACCTCCTCACACGGATGTGGGACTCGGAACTTAGTTCCCTACGACTGTTGTCTTTCCTAGATCCTTGGAGTTGACATAGGACTAGACACACCTGGGTTCTGAGGGATGTATCTTTTAAGTTCAATGACATCCGTAAAGGAATAACAACTTCCCTGTGGATTATAGACCTGGTGTCTCGTTTCTCTCATCAAAGAGGTGTTGAGTATATTAGTCACGTCGTTGTAAACGGACTACTATGTCTTGTCTCCCCCAAAGAAGATTTCATTCATAATCGAAATGGTTTAAATGTAGTTCTTAAACATCATTCCGACGCTTTACTTTTGCACTTTAATCGTTTTGACACCCAAGTGTTTCAATATAGAGTATGCGGTCATCTATTTGGTGTGGTGGAGGTGAGTACGACTGTAAAAACAGTTGTGTGAGACGATTAATAAGTCCTATCATAAAAAGTATTAACCGTTCCGGTACGGGGGACACACCTAAAGAGTCACCTACAACTTTTTAACGATTTATGTTAAATACATTAAATAAAAACAGTGACTAGAATAATCACGAAGGTAACGGCTTAACACCCACTTACACACATACTTTTACGTCAGAACTGAAAAAGTTCTTTCTTCAATATATTGAAATGTGAAGTATTTAAATTGTTGGTTTTACAATAGACATTATTCACAAAGACCCTTCGTGACAAAATGGTGACTGACCAAACTACCCTCAACTAATCTAGTACCAAAAAGTAGACACACAACAATGACTATGACCGAGGTAAGGTCAACCGTCTCTTCCACAGATTTGTGAGTGTTTGTTTTTAATGGGTATTTTGGACACTGTCCCAAGAGACTCAAGTATCGATGTCTAGTGACGTGTAGACCTACCCAACAAAGTCGACTCAAATATTACAGTGTAGGGAACATTTGTGCTGTGTGGACAGAGAGACAAATTGTCTGTTAAAAACTTCGACTTCGTAAACAAAAGAGGGTCTTGACTCGTCACTGTGTAATAAATGACTATAACTTTGTTCTCGGGGGTTTTGTAACGTCCTAAAAGTAAGAAAACAGAAATCTTCTTCATTAGGAACTGAAGTTATTTGGTCGTCTTTTTTAGTCAGGACAAATCTGTATGTCCCCTTTAATTTTCCCTGTGTTTACTCTCTCAGTTTAAGAGTCACTAAGGGTAACCAAAAAGTCTCTAAGTTGTCTCCCTAAACGTCGATAAAAGTAAAAAAGTGTGCAATTTTCAGTGAAAACGACAATCACAATGTTTTCTAATAGTGGTTTGATAGACACTCGTAGGTGATACACGTTCCGAGACAATTATCTGAATATTTCAATGTTTCCCCACATAGTGACAGTAGTGGGACGAGGTCTCCCTGAATATTGGTGCGTCTCCTCCCTTGTCCTTACGCACTTTTCTGCGTTGCGGTCTGTCATTCACCTACAGTTGGTGTGCACACGTAGACACGAGTCAACGTAGACTGAGAAACACTAAGATACCTGTCATCCGATGGTCCGAGGTGACAGGTACCTTAAAAAGTCCGTTCTTATGACCTCACTCAACGGCAAAGGAAGAGGTCCCCTGGAAGGACTAGGTCCCTAACTTGGGTGTAGTAGACGTAATCGTCCACCTTAGAAATGGTGACTCAGTGGTCCCTTCGGGACAGGTGGTGGACGTTCCACCCTGATTTGTTTCCTACTTGTCTCTCATGGACACAGATATCCTTCGTCCTTACTTCAGACGAGACTCAGTTAGTGACCAACGATGAGACAGGTAGTGGAGTTTTAGTAATTAAAGTTTACTTAGCGAAATAATGTCTTCGGAGTCCCGGTTAAAGGTCCGTACGAGTATTGATATGTGGTCTAAAAGACGAGAAGTGGGATCACAAGGAGACGAACCGAGGTTTATCGATTACATTAATCTATAAACATAGAAATGAAATTGACCTATATGGTCGGTTTTATTATTGTAATCTTTCCTTCGTGGCTACCACCATGAATTTGTCACGATCCCATAAACCTCAACCTCCAACTTATTAAAAGTCCTGTTTTGAAGACCTCCACAGAGAAATATTAATACCGAGTATACTTCGTCACCTTCCATTGTTTTTACCTTTTGTCAAAGACTTCTTCTGCACAAGTAGGTAAAAAAAAAATACTGGTGTCCTAAATTGAGGGTATTAAGTCGTAACCACCTAATTTTAACGGAACTGGGAAAGTATTGAGTAAGGGAAATAAGACACATGGAAATAATTCATCGATGATTTACAGTTAAAGAGACCACCCTCGATCCTTTTAATATGTGGTCAAGACGGGAGTTCCTCAAAGGTCAGACCACCCCTTTTGTCTGTTCCTTTATTCACTGTCTCTTAATATATACACTAAGGTGTCTACTCGTCTTGTTCTTCCTCCCTCTGGTTCTCACCCATTAAGCACTCGACTCAAAATACTTCTATTTATCTTCCCTTTCTCGTATCGTCCCCTTCCTCCGTTATGTACAAAATATCAAGTATACCCGGGTCTTTTATCCTGGGGAATTGGGTTTTGTCCTAAGTGTATATGTTTGATGATTTATATTTATCTATTGGTTGTTCCTGGATAACAAATCGTGTTCCTTGAGATCAGTCATAGGATATTATTGGATATATCTTTTTCTTAGACTTTTTCTTACCTATATTTGTTGACTTAGTGACGACATGTGGACTTTGATTGTGTTGTGACATTTAGTTGATATGAAGTCATCTTTTTTTTACATAATTTCTTATATATTACCCCGTTTCTATCGGAGGAGTTATTTACCACGACCCTTTTGACCTGTCAATGTACATTTTCTTACTTTAATCTTGTGAAGGATTGTGGTATGTGTTTCTATTTGAGTCGTACCTAATTTCTGGATATTTTCCAGAAATATGTTATAGTGGTTGTGAATTCAGCGTCCATACTTTTATGACTTTGGTTAATCTAAAGTCTTTGATATTTTAAGAATCTCCTTTTGTATCCGTCTTGTGAGTCGTATTTAGTTTCATTCTAGGAGATACTAGGTTAAGGATCTCATTACCTTTACTTTTGTTTTCATTGGTTCACCCTGGACTAATTTGAATTTTCGAAAAAGTGTCGTTTCCTTTGATATTCCACTTTTCTACTTTTCTGTTGGGAGTCTTACCCTCTTTTATTATCGTTCACTTTGTTGACTGTTTCCTAATTAAAGGTTTTATATGTTCGTTAAGTTTGTTGAGTTACAGTCTCTTTGTTTGTCGGGTTAGTTTTTGATCCTTTTACTGGATTTGTCTGTAAAGAGGTTTCTGTATGTCTACCGTTTGTTTATGTACTTTTATACCAGTTGTAAAGAATAATAATCTCTTTACGTTTAGTTTTGATGTTACGTTATAGTGGAGTATGGTCAGTCTTACCGGTAGTAGTTTTTCAGATGTTTGTAATTTACGACCTCTCCCACACCTCTTTTCCCTTGTGAGAACGTGACAACCACCTTTACATTTAACTATGATGGTGATACCTTCTACCATACCTCTAAGGAAATTTTTGATCCTTATTTTGGTGGTATGTTGGGTCGTTAGGTTGTGGATCCGTATATGGGACTCCTTTGGCTTAACTTTTTCTGTGTGTGTAGCGTAACAAGTAACGTCGTGACAAATGTTATCGATCTTCATGTAGCTGTCTACTTACCTATTTCTTCGCTACCATGTATATGTGTTACCTTATAATGAGTCGGTATTTTTCCTTGTTAGACTCAGTCAAGATTAGTCCACCTATTTAGATCTTAGATAATATTGATAAATGGGAGAGTGAGGACTCTTCCATTTCACACTGAGTATAGGGATCTCCCAAACCTTTCTCTTCGACTCGTACCATCAGGTCGGGGAAGAGAGAGGAAAAGAAACCCTCTTATTTCTCTTTATTTCAGTATTTCTCTTTATTTATAACAGAAGATTACGTATATATGTCTTAAAAAAAAATTACCATGACTTCTTAAATCAATGTCCCGTCGTCACCTCTTTTGTCTGTATCTCTGATCTAAATACCTGAACCCCTCTACCCTCCTCTCCCACTCTACATACCTCTCTCATTGTACCTTTGAATGTAATGGTATACATTTTATCTACCGGTTACCCTTAAAAGACATACCTAGTCCTTTGAGTTTGTCCCCGAGACACAGTTGGATCTCCCCACCCTACCTCTCCCTCTACCCTCCCTCCAAGTTTTCCCTCTTCTATATACATATGGGTACCGACTAAGTACAACTCCAAACTGTCTTTTGTTGTTTTAAGACATTTCGTTAATAGAAAGTGAATTTTTTATTTAGTAGTCAATTCAAGTCAACGAGTCAGCACAGGCTGAGAAACGCTGGGGTACTTAGTGTCGTGCGGTCCGGAGGGACAGGTAGTGGTTGAGGACCTCAAGTGAGTCTGAGCGTAGGTATCTCAGTCACCACGGTAGGTCGGTAGAGTAGGAGACAGCAGGGGAAGAGGAGGACGGGGGTTAGGGAGGGTCGTAGTCTCAGAAAAGGTTACTCAGTCGAGAAGCGTACTCCACCGGTTTCATGACCTCAAAGTCGAAATCGTAGTAAAGAAGGTTTCTTTAGGGTCCCAACTAGAGGAAGTCTTACCTGACCAACCTAGAGGAACGTCAGGTTCCGTGAGAGTTCTCAGAAGAGGTTGTGGTGTCAAGTTTTCGTAGTTAAGAAACCACGAGTCGGAAGAAGTGTCAGGTTGAGAGTGTAAGTATGTGCTGATGACCTTTTTGGTATCGGAACTGATCTACATGGAATCAGCCGTTTCATTACAGAGACGAAAACTTATACGATAGATCCAACCAGTATTGAAAAGAAAGTTCCTCATTCGCAGAAAATTAAAGTACCGACGTCAGTGGTAGACGTCACTAAAACCTCGGGGGGTTTTATTTCAGACTGTGACAAAGGTGACACAGGGGTAGATAAAGGGTACTTCACTACCCTGGTCTACGGTACTAGAAGTAAAAGACTTACAACTTGAAATTCGGTTAAAAAAGTGAGAGGAGAAAGTGAACGTAGTTCTCCGAAAAATCGAGGAGAAGTGAAAGACGGTATTCCCACCACAGTAGACGTATAGACTCCAAGAACTAGAAAGAGGGTCTTTAGAACTAAGGTCGAACACGAAGAAGGTCGGGTCGCAAAGAGTACTCCATGAGACGTATCTTCAATTTATTCGTCCCACTGTTATATGTCGGAACTACGTGAGGAAAAGGATAAACCTTGGTCAGACAACAAGGTACAGGTCAAGATTGACAACGAAGGACTGGACGTATGTCTAAAGAGTTCTCCGTCTAGTCCACCAGACCATAAGGGTAGAGAAAGTCGTAAAAGGTGTCAACTAACACTAGGTGTGTCAATTGCCGAAACCGTATCAGTTCTTTCGTCTTTATCTACACAAAGACCTTGAGAGAACGAAAAAGGTACTAGGTCGTCTACAACCGTTAAACTAGAGACCAAGGAGACGGAAAAGATTTTGGTCGAACTTGTAGTCCTTCAAGTACCAAGTACATGACGACTTCGGACCGAACCTCTTAAAACTCGTAATGAAATGGTCGTACACTCTGCTCACGTTAACACACCAACAAACTCGTAAGAAACCGTAACGGAAAATTAAGTTTCTTCTGTCATTTACCCTCGGGTCTTCTTTTGCATATAATGGTTTCGTTCGATCTCACCTCCTGCGTGGCACCCACGTAGACACGCATTCACCTGTGACGATCAGTCAACCGGTCTGAATAAAGAGGTCGGTGTCCGGTACACCCCGGTGTCGTTGTACCTCTTTGTTCGGTTGAGGGTTTCTTCTCCTCTCTCTTCCCCGACCGGACAGTACGAGTCGAAGAGAAAGGTTTGGGAGAACCCTATATTCAGTGTGAAGTGGAAGAACCCTAACTCTTCATATACTCCCGTACCTCTCTCTAGTCTTTACAATGAGATCATCGAAAAGAAGGTGTAAGTATCTATAATTATATGGTCCTCACCCTTTCTTTGTAAGGAGGGATTGTAACAGACTACGTGTCTGTACTCTCTAGTATCGGACTTTGGGGTTCATTCAACTCTACCGTCTTCGTTTCACACAATTGTCTACGTCGACTCCTACTCTGAACGACCCCTGGTGTCTCGTTTCTCGACTTTTATTCTTCGGTCCTCAAGAGATATAAAATGCGGAATCACGGATGGGACAGGGGATATGGTAGTTTGGTGAGACTGTGGTTTAGATTAACCAAAGTCATAAAAGTATGGACACTGAATTCACAATCACTATAACAATTAGACACCCTTTATGTGCTAATTGGTCTTCAGTCCTCTGTCCCATTTACAGATTTACTACCTTTGTTATCCTTGTGAGAAGTGATCTTCGTTATCTGATAGGGAAGTCGGATAAGAAGACATATATAACATTTGATATCACAATGAGACTTCCAAACCTTGGTCCTATCTCAATGTCTTAACATAAGATGTATATTTTTTACTAGTCAGTGTTCTCAAATACATCAGTAAAAAATCAATAATCAGTAATTTAATGAACACCTTCTAGTTAATACGGTTCTGTAAAGAGAATTATAGACGTTTTAGTTCTAAAGGTAGACTGGTCGGCTTTGTTAAAAGACTTCCTTAATTTACTAAAACTTTGTCAACAAAGACTAATTGAAGTAGTAATTTTACTCATGAACTTTTATGAGACGGAACAAGATAGATATTTTCTATTAGATGTTTAGTTTTGGCGTTACTCTAACGGAGTACGGAAAATCTTACCGATAGTAGCTTTACAGTTCTCTGCTGTTCACAACCACCGCTCCCACACTTCTTTTCTTATAGGAACACGTAACAACCACCCTTACATTTAACCGTGTCGGTGACACATTTTGTCATATCCAAGGAGTTTTTGAATTTTTACCTTGATTATGTACTGGGTCGTTAGGGTGGAACTTCTATATAAGTTTCCTTCACTTTGGTGGTAAAGTTTCTCGATAGACGTAGGGGTACAAGGAACGTCATAATAAAGTACTATCGTCACCGAGTGTGTCATTTCTTAGACGGACGTTACGTCCTCTGGGTCCGAGTTAGGGACCTTCTAGGGGAAGGTCCTTCCCTTCTAGGGGAACCTCTTCCCTTACTGATTGGTGAGGTCATAAGAACGGACCTCTTAAGGTATCTGTCTCCTCGGACCACCCGATGTCACCAATCCTAGTGTTTGTCAGTCTGTTTGACTCATTGATAGTGAAAGTTCTATACCTTTGTTCACAAGTGACTAAGTCGGTATTTTTTCTTGTTTTAGAACAGTAAACTCCGTTATACCTACCTGGAACTCCCGTAATACAATTCAATTTGTTCAGTCTGTTCCTTTCTGTCAGGATACATTATGTTATACTAGAGTAAATGTACACCTTAGCTTTCTTTTGACTTGAGTGTGTTTGTCTTGTCTGATCACCAACGGTCTCCAACTCCAACTACCACCCTTTACCTATTTCCAACAGTTTTCCATGTTTGATGGTTAATGTTCTATTTATTCAAGACCCCTACATTATATATCGTATCACTGATGTCGATTGATACGACATAAAATATAAACGTTTAACGGTTCTCTTATCTAGTATTTTCAAAGGTAACACTCCCTTTTTACGACGATACACTCCACTACTTGTAATCTTATATACGTATATAGTTTAGTAAAACAACATGTGAATTTTGCTTATACTACAAGATACAGTTAATATAGAGTTATTTCGAAAATGAAAATTTTTTTAAAATTCTATAAAATCTTGTTTGATTCTTATATTCATATTTGAATTCATATATTTGTTTTTACAGTTCGTCCTTTGTAGAAAAATTGTCACGAGGAGACAACGAAGGGATAGGTAACTGATTTTTGACGTCGTCACACTTCAAAAGAGGAGAGTTTACCACGAGTTTACAGGACTTGTGTTTGTTTCCTTCCCACGGAAATAAACGTACCACAGTGGAGTGGAATCCTTTTGGAGAGGGAGTGAAGGGAGATGAGACGATCCGATCGTCCCGGGAAACTAAGGACGATGACGTCAAGGACACAAACGAGAGTCCGAACAAACTAGTGAGTCCCGTGTCGACTTGTCGTTCCTCGTCAACGGAAAACCGTGGCCAAAGTATAAGTTGTCATCCACCAAAGAGTGGGTAAACCGAGAGCGAAATCCTGTTACTCACTGTTCTACAATCAAGTGTGTCGTGCTGAATACATTGACTGTTTTCTTTTTTCTAGTCCGACTTCCAAACAAGACGTTTAGTCGCTCTAAAAGTTTGGTTCTTATTTTCAGAAAAGGGTCATAGGGTTCTATTTCTACTGAGACGGTTTGGTTACTTCCCGTTGAGTTAGTTGTCTGCACTCAAACTCGTTCGAGACCCTCTACCACTTCCTGTCCCTTCGGACCACACGACGTCAGACACTCTAGTGTTTCTTAGCCTGTGTTGTCTCGTTGACTTGTTGTTACTAGTTCTCTTCCTCAGTTACACTTCTTACAATAAAAATCCAATTAAGGTAAGTTGGTCTCTAGGGAATCCCACAGAAAGACCCTACTCTATTTTTGTCTTTTATAATAAATAGTTCCACAAGTAAATAACTTTGTCATCAGTACAATTCTTTTACTTACATTTGGATCTTTTTTACAGATGGGGTCTCAAAGTTCTTTAGTTTTTCATGTGTTAAAACGTACTTGGACTATTTTAAATACATTCACGAACGAAGCACGAATCTCTAAAATCGAAGGAAATTTTACAATCTTTCAGTTTATAGGGAGTTCTTCTGTTGAGACTTTATCAACAAGAAACTTAAACTTTAATCACAAAACTCAGAGTCAACACTAAAGAAAAGTGTCGAGGGTTCTACTTAAGGACTCTTCAATGTGTTAACCGTGTTACGTCCTACGTCTAAAGAGTTACTTAGTACTTGAGAACGACGGATCCTTATCAACAGTGTGACGTTTGTTCTAAAAGTTCCGACAGGTTACAAACCAATGGTCCAAGATATACTTAAATTCTTGTTTTGTTTTTGTACATGTAGGGAGGTCTTAGACCTTACGCTTAGAGTTACATGAAAGGACATCAATATCGATTGCCCCTGTTAAAGGGGGGTCTAAATTCCTCGGTTAATCCAGAATGGTCCGTTACTTTTCAGTTCAGGGAGAGAGGTGGTCAGTGTATAGATCGGTAATTCAATTAAAAATAACCTCATATTAACTAAATGTTACAACACAATCAAAGACAACATATCGTTTCAATTAGTCAATATGTATATAGGTAAGAAAAATAATAATGATAATACCCTAATAAAAGGGTATATACAGTAATCTTATGATTCATCTCAAGGGACACGATACGTCATCCAAGGAAAATCTAAGAATATATGTCAATAGACAAAATATATGTATATAAAATATATATAGTTGGGTCAGAGAGTAAATAGGATGGGAACAGGGGGAACCAATAGTACAAACAAAAGATGTAGACACTGATAAAGACAAAACATTTATTCTCATAATTCTACCGAATGTTACTATCTGGACATTCTAATGAAAGTGGAGATGGAGGTTCTTGAATTTTAAAAAACGTGTCCAAAACTTTTATTTCATTTTTTATTTTGTTGAAAGTGTTGTTAAGACGTTAAATTAAAAACTTTACACTGACCTTGTCTCTCCCTCCACCCTCCCCCCAAGTACAAACCCTTGCGTACATTCTTAATTTCTAAAATTTTAAATTTTTTTTAATTTTTAATTTTTTTTTTTTTTGTTTATGTAACTTTATGGTTGGTTTTTTACCAAAGTCATTCGATTTTTGTTTACCATTAGCATATGTAATGTTCTAAGATAAAAATTCAGACTTTTTAATAATCTTCTTAGTAATCGTTATTTATTTCGAATCTCCATCTCACTTTGTCGATAATATGATCACTGTCTTCTTTACCCAAGTACGGTCAAGTTGGTGATTGGAGTCACTGGAGAGGTTGTACTGTAAAGACTCCGAGACCTGTTATTAACGAGATAAGTGAGCGATATGATCCACCGACACTTCAAGTTTAGTATCGTACATGTATTTCCACGAACTATTTGACATTATATGGGTCTTGTTCAAATCTACAATAACAAGTTTACATTTCACAATGCTAAAACAATTCCAGTACACTTTTGACGGGTGTGATATCAGTCATAGAACACTATTGAACATTACTTTATCTTCGATTTTTTCTTATTGACTTTATGAAACGTGATATGGACTTTGATTGTATTGTAACATATTTAGTTGATATAAAGTTTTTTTTAAAAATTCTCATACTAAACTTTTTAAGTTGACGTATTAATATTTTAGAGGTACTTAGTTGTGTCGTGTCGAATGAAGAATAAAGTAATTAGAAATGAAGGTAGGAAGTGGGGTCAGTACAGTATATTAGTATCTGAAATTTATATTCTTCTCATAATCAGTTGAAGATCAGGGTTTAGTGTTAAAATGTCTGGTTCTCTGACTTCGTGTTTATACTTTACTTGGTTCCACCACGGGTGTTCCCGGACTGACGTTCGTATTTCTGTAGTCGACCGTCACCCCGAAGTCGGAATCAGAAGAAAGGAAGACTGATTGAAGTACCGACTATTATCAAAATTCTTACTTCCTACTCAGGGTCTCAGTAACTACTGGTTATTCATAGATAGACGTTCTCGTGTTCACGGTATTTATAGTAAAGATGCTTTCAATTTTTATTGTTAGTTTAAACTAGTTGACATAATAAACACAAACTTTTCGGAGGTATGACTGACTTGTTTGTGTAGGTCCGGGACGTGTAGACACGAGGTCTCGTAGTGTCCCGAAAGTTAGTGTGAGTCCAGTAAGAAACTCTCTCTGACCGAAGTACGACTTGGGTCGCACTCCTGATGTCCCGTCCTGTGGTTAATCACCTCCGTAAATAAGGTCCAACTGTCCTGGTGACTCGTCCCTTCAAGTTGTCTGGGGTTCGTTACCACCTTCGTACAGGAGACCGTCCTTTATTAATTTACTCTTCATTTTTGAAATAGGAAGTACCTATGTCCGACCTATATATAAGTTTTTTTTAGACGGTTGAAGTCTTTTGGACTAGTCAACGATTAAGGTATGGAACTGTTTCGACGATCTTTAACATGACAATAGGTCACGGTGGAAAGGATGCACTGGATACAAATAAAAAAAATGTAAGACGTCCTACCCGAAACGACCACCGAGTCTACCATTTCTTAGGTGGACGTTACGATCTCTGGACCCTAACTAAGGACCCAATCCTTCTAGGAGACCTCCTCCCGTACCGGTGGGCGAAGTCATAAGAACGGACCTCTTAGGGTCCCTGTCTCCTCGGACCGCCCAATGTCAGGTGCCCTAGTGTTTCTCAGTCTATGTTGACTCGCTGATTCGTGTCGTGTCCTATCCGTACCCTCGTCTCCAGCGGTGACTCAATCGTCTCAATCGTCTGCCTTTAATGAAGGACTGTTATTTTTGTTGATATTAATAAACGGAGAGACCGGTCGTTTACGGTAAAATGAAAATCTCAAGTGTTCAAGGGTGAATCGATATTAAAATTCCATATAATAAAAGATCCGAAAATATAGTGTTTAACAAAATCTCCCCCATTTTTTCACTAGATTCACCGGTACACAACCGACATAAAAGAACGTCGTGTACAAAACAAAAAAGTAAGGTTAAAGGTCTAGATTAAGGGAGTCAGATAAAGGTCAGTCTGACTAGACGATCTTTTATGATTCTTTTCTAGTCTTTGGTTTAGGATACCATTATAGGAGTCTTTAAAATTTGTCGAGATTCTCCAAACCGGAGTCGGGGTTTGTAATTGTACTAGCAAGTTAAAATTACTCCAGTTTGTTCGACAACCCGTAGACCGACCACCAGTTCAAGAACTGGACTCACCCCGTCCGATAGAACAAGAATGTTTCTTACATTCTGTATCACTGTCCACTATTACATTACGTGCTTTGAGGACGGGACCCGGTGAAGTAGAAAAGTGGGGTGACCCTGGGGTCTCCGTTGGTGTGAAATCGGTCTACATTTATCATCGATTCCTAGACTTTATATTGGTATAAAAACGTCTCTTTTTTTATAATTCCCTAAATTTATTTAGGAATTGTAAACAGTGTAGTTTTTTAGATATAGGAAAATGTTAAGAAGGGGGATTTACGTTATAAACTTTTTTAATTCAGTAAGGACTCATCTGACGAAGCAGAAACTCATGGTCGTTATATAAATCCAGGTTTAGTAAATGACTAATATATTCCTTCGAGTAAACTCCGGTTCTAGTTTTTTCCTCCCTTTTTTGTTGAACTCGTACTTTAGAATCTTTAAACTGTTAACGAATATAAAAGGAAGGTTGACTAGTATACTGTAAAAGTAGAATTATGGAACTAGTCATGTCTCGGACGGTACCATGGTTCACCCCCGGTACAGTGGTTTATGTCCTTCCCGTTTTCGTGGATATTTGTTAAAATTGTGAATGAAAATTTTAATTTGTAACTTTAATTGTGTATGTATGTCCTTACGGTTTCTTTTTTGTGACTTCAGTTTGATGTAATAATGTCTTCAACGTTACAAGAGATTATTTTGAACCCTTTCATAAAGTAAATTTTTTACTCATTCCGTTCCTTTTACTCTTCGAATTACCGAAAAAGGATTAACGATCACTCTCTTTATCGTATACTTGGTCGTCGGTGTGTTCACTTCTACTTGTAAAAGACTCTAGTCTCTGTCCGTGGCGAATTCAGGACAGGATGGGAATTCTCACACATACCCCATTTTTAATAAAGTGGTTGAGGTTCTAGGAAAATGTTACGTGAGTTTGTGGATTGTTATACTGAATGTTTAGTGATTTTCCATGAAAAGACACGGTACTACTTGTACACCCGTCCTCTAGTCCCAACGACATGTGATTCCTTGTGGTAGGTAATCTTACAAGATGTCACACCTTGTATCAGGTCTCTATGTGACAGGTTATACCATCGGTGATCGTGTACGTCGATGCACATGTACTCATGTACTCTACACCGATGACACTGGTTTCTTGACTCCGAAAATAGAATAAAATTAACCAAATTTGAATTTATTGGTGTCCACCGATCACCGAGGGAGTAATCTGTCCTTTCGACATCTTTCATTCGTATTTTGAACACCTGTCCATTAGTCAATCTGGATGATTTGGTGCGTAGTCAGACGTGACCTTTTACTCTTTACAATGAGATGAAACTGTCTAGATAAAATCAAGGTAGTGGTGGTGGCAAAGTCAAGAGATTGTAGTGGACGACAACCTCAAGACTTTTGATCCTTTATTTTTGATCCCTTCTTTTAGAGTACTTCAGTCTTATAAGGTCCACCATCTTTCATAGTCGTTGTACTGGCGAATATGTACGTTGGGTACACACTTCTAATGTAGTGTGTGACGTACCACGTCGGGTGAGTACGCATACTGTTTGTTTAAATGGTTTTCGATACTTATTGTTGTCTATAAATCGAACCTCTTTCTTCAAATTTGAACTGAATTACTCTCAAAAGTCTGGTTACTTTCCCAAGAAAATTCTTAGTCGACAAAAATCGAAGACCCGTCTCCCAGGTTCTTCTTTATCCGTTTTCAACATAGTTCTTTTATGTCTAGGGTAAGTTTCTCGAAAGAAGTTTAAATGGTAATCCATCACCCTTTCAAACGTTTCTCACTGATATTTTAACGATTGGGTCCTATGACAGTATGTACGGTACACGGAATTGAGTGACTACAGTAAGTGATATATGATAAAGACCTTAGTACACGAAATAAAGTCGACTCATACAAATCGACTCAAAGAATGTATTGCCAGAACGATATAGAAAGGGTCTGAAAGTTGAGGGTGTATCAGATCACGCCTACGTATTAATAACGGAATTTGCATCTACGAGGTAGTTCCAATTATACAAGTCAATTTCAATTATTTGAGAGTATATACAACAATGATTCCAACAATAAGTCAACATTCTACATGTTACACGAACCGTGTAACGTAACTCCATGTTTACTACGTTCAGAATTGGACTCCCGTATTAGATTTTAAGTCGGTTCTATTTCTCTACCGATACTAAACTAATAAGTTTTGAAGATAACCATCCATTCGAGATCCCCCTTTTTTTTACTCAAGAATCTTCGTAATACCTCGTCATCCTTTACTGTAATTAAAGTTGAAACTTTTTAAACCCTTTTATTTTTTCTTTATTCTTCCTTTTTAACTGTATAACCCTTTCTTAAATCTCACTCATTATGTGAACTACATATAAGTAATCGTCAGTTGTCATTTAAATCTCCTAATTAATAATTACTACAACGTCTTTTAGATTAGGACGATACCCGATATCAATAATTTACACCAAAATTGTTCGTTGTTACACTGGTGTTGTAAGGAAGAGTCTCAAACACAAAACAAAACAAACTCCGAAAGTAGTAAGTAACAAACGGGGATTTTCTACTTGACATTATGTTATGATGTCTACGTTTTGGAAGTCCTATAGGTGAACGTGTAAAAGTCTGAAGAACAGTTGTGAAACAGAGACGAAAGTCACTAGCCACTTAGAAACTCGGTTCCAAAAGGGTGGAAGTTGGGTCGTCGTTCGTTTTACCTTCTTGGCTTTCCGTCCTCCATTACTTCCTCTTTAAGGTCCACCGGTTGTTTCCCTTCTACCTAAACTCTGACGGCAACTGGTTTCTTAATTTTTTGGACTCCGTTTCTTTTCGATCCTTCGTACTTTAAAATCCTCGGGACGAAAGGACAGAGGTCAAGAACTGGAGTGTCTTCGATACCCGTCTACACTCTCACTCCCAAACATTCTTACTGAGGAAAAATGACGAAAGTTGTCTAGTAGCAGACTGAGGTGGTAGTCGCACTGTGTCTACTGTCCTTCAAGACCCGACTGTTAGTCCAGCAGGTCGGAGATCGACCATTCCGACGGTAAGAATCTAAAAGGAATTCAGAGGACTTGTGAAATACTGTCCACGGTGACCCATTGTGTGACCATCCTTCCACCCAAGACCTCAGTCTGACGGGCTCAGTTCGAAGTATGGTGACTGGTCGACACACTATAATCGGTTCAATGAATGTGAAGGGTCTGGAGTCGAGAGGGTTGACACTTACTCCTGTGTCATTGTGACTAGACTACCCGACCCTCAGGTCTTCTGGTAAAAGTCCTTTAGGTGTCTTATCACGGACCGAACCTTATTTGTGAAATAATGAATAATAAATATCAAAAGGATGACACAACTACATCATATTGACATAAAAGGTATTGTTTGTTTTAATAACTATAAATTGTTGATGAATTGTCTATCTGTACCATCAAAATCACCAACCGTTTCGAGTAATTTATCCAAGGATTATCGGTTGACCATAAATCACTCGTATAATCACCAGAATAACGGAAATTTAATTCGAGGATAAAGTTGGTAAATTAAGGACAAAAATCGTACCGAGGTAAGAAAATTTTCTCGGTATATTTGAAGAGAATATTTTCTTATTACTACAAGTGACTGAAGAAAGGAAGGGACAAAATAACTGATGGATTTAGGAATCTTCATAAACCCGTTTCAATAAAACTCGACAAATTAGGACGACCTAGTAAACAACAACACTTTAATAGAGGACAGATTGGTGTTTATTTTACGTGAATACATTGAAGGAGAAAATGTAGAGGTGTCAAAGACTAAGTATTTGTTAGAATTACAGTGGACTTCTAAGAGAAAAATAAACCGTTGTGTTATAGATAGAAATACGAGAAGAAAGAAAGGGGAATACAGAAAAGGGGGACACTTATTGAAATTAGGGTAGTAAAGAGAAGGATCAACGTTATAGTTATAATAGGATTGTAACACAACTAGACATGAAGGAAGAGAGGGTATCCAGGGTAGTCATATTAAGAAAGGGAGCTAACTGATTGGTCGGGGCACATTACTGACAAAGAACCGGACAGAAGTCAACTAATAGTCTGTAAATAGTCCGTGGCTTATTTTACGTACAGAACACGGTGTCATTTTATCATTCTCTAGTAAAAGATGATCTTTTTTTCTGTGTAAATGATTAGTATGCCGTTTCTCGTTCGACTGGGGGACGAACTCTAGAACGTCCCTTCATGTCTTTTGAGTGTTTTCAGTGGTGTCTTCTGATCTGATATTTATAGACAGTTCAACAGTCGACATTTGTGGACGGTTCTACGATTTGGCGGTGTGTCCCTCGGTTCTTTATCGTAGTAACGGCCCAAAGAATGGAGAAGAAGGAGAGGTGGGGGTTTGGGACTTCTTCGAAGATGGTCACTCAACCTCTACGTTTCTCCTTCATCTTCTAATCCATTATTTAGGGAGGGTGAGGGCAAAATGTAAGTCCGAAGGGTGACTCGACGATCTTTCCTTCTCCGGAGTTGACATTGAGTTTTAACTTCACAAAATAATTGTGTACGTTGACTGTCATTTTAATGATTTGACTCTGTCAACAGACACTGGAATTCAATGGTCTTTTGATACAGCGGCTTCTCACTGGTCTTAACGGGACCTCGGACGGATTAAAAAGTGTCACTACTCTTTCAGAGTAGGGTGTCCGGTACACATCTTTCTATTCTCCCTCCTTTTTTTAGTTTTGACGGAAATACCGATCTCAGATACCCAGTAGAGACAAGTCACACAGTCAACGAAAAATTTTCTCTTTTACCGCTAGGATCCGCGGTTTTACCGACGGGGGCCTTACTTCTGCGGTTTCGTGTCCTCGTGAGTCCCTGGTCGGAACTTTGGTCCCTTTGGTAGGACTCGTCCTTTGTACAGCGAACAGTAGTGACCAGTGAGGAAGTACAAAAGGGGACAGATTCCTGTACCTTCCCACGGTTCGAAGCTTATAGAGGTAAGAGGACTCGACGACTCTTCCTTAATATATTGTACAGAGAGGGAAAGGAGGGTCCTTCTATTTGTAAGAGTACTTCTTAATATCGATAGGAAAATTTATTACTGAATTCGTAATTACCTTTGTAATAAGAAGACGTACTATTATACCGGTAGTGAATTTCTGTGTTGAATACGATCGTGGTTGACAGGTCTC